>PISX010000885.1:0-229405 GCA_004024625.1 Mellivora capensis
GTTGAGTCCTGATTTGTGACCCAGTATGTGGTCTATTCTGGAGAAGGTTCCATGTGCACTTGAGAAGAATGAGTATTCTGTTGTTTTAGGGTGGAATGTTCTGTATATATCTATGAGGTCCATCTGGTCCAATGTTTCATTCAGTGCTCTTGTTTTTTTATTGCTTTTCTGCTTGAATGATCTGTCTATTACTGAGAGAGGCGTGTTGAGATCTCCTACTATAAATGTATTCATATCGATATGAGTCTTTATCTTGATTAATAGTTTTCTTATGTAATTGGCTGCTCCCATATTGGGGGCATAAATATTTACAATTGTTAGATCTTCTTGGTGGAGAGTCCCTTTAAGAATGATGTAGTGTCCTTCTGTATCTCTGACTACAGTCTTTAGTTTAAAATCTAATTTATCTGATATGAGAATCGCTACCCCGGCCTTCTTTTAAGGCCCAGTGGCATGAAAGATGCTTCTCCATCCCTTCACTTTCAGTCTGGATGTATCCTTAGGTTCAAAATGGGTCTCTTGTAGACAATATATGGATGGGTCCTGTCGTTTTATCCAATTTGCAACCCTGTGTCGTTTTATGGGCGCATTTAGGCGGTTCACATTGAGAGTGATTATTGATAGATACGTTTTTATTGACATCGTGTTACCTTTGAAGTCTTTCTTTCTGTAGATTGTCTCTATATTTCTGTTCAATGATATTCGTAGGATTTTTCCTCTTTTATAGAACCCCCCTTAATATTTCCTGCAGTGCCAGCTTGGTGGCCACATACTCTTTTAAGCCTTGCCGGTCTTGGGAACTCTTTATCTTTCCATCCATTTTGAATGTCAGTCGTGCTGGATAAAGTATTCTTGGCTGCATGTTCTTCTCATTTAGTGCCCTGAATATATCTTTCCAGCCCTTTCTGGCTTGCCAGGTTTCTGTGGACAGGTCTGATGTTATTCTGATGGGCTTTCCTCTGTACGTAAGGAGCTTCTTTGTCCTAGCTGCCTTCAAGAGGGCCTGTCTACAATTATAATTCTTCATTCTTGCTGTTAGGTGTCTCGAGGACTTTCGAGATTCTATCCTCTTGGGGGCCGACCTTTCTGCCTCTAGTACACGAAAGCTGGTTCCATTTGTGAGATTGGGAAAATTTTCATGGGGAATTTGTTCAACTTTATCTTCTAGTCTTCTTTCTTTCTCCTCCCCTTTAGGGATTCCAATAATTCTGACGCTGGAACGTTTCATGGCATCATTTATTTTCCTGATTCTGTTTTTGTGGCTTCTAAGCTGTTTGTTCCAGGCTTCCTCCTGGTCCTTTCTCTCTGTCTGTTTGTCCTCCAGATCACTAATTCTGTCTTCTGTCTCAGTTACCCTAGCTTTTAGAGAATTTAGATTAGATTGGAACTCATTGAGAGCATTGTGAACGTCATCCCTGGTGGCTTTCAGTTCTGTCCTAACATTGTGAACATCATCCCTGGTGGCTTTAAGTTCTGCCCTAATCAATTCCGTTTGGTCATCCATGGCTTTTTCCATCCTAGCTGTTGCCTGGATAATTGTTAGCCTGAATTCCCTTTCCGACATATTGTCTATATCGATAGCCATTAGCTCTGTTGCAGAAGGCCCATCCTCTGAATTTTTCTTCTGTTGGGCATTCCTCCTCCTAGTCATTTTGGTGAGAGATGGCTGAATGGATGTAGCTGGATGTATCAACCGTGGTGCAGTCAAGGTGCACCCTGGAATGCTTCTGAGCAATCAGGAGTCCCCACCCAAATGAGAGAAAAAAGAAAAAGAAAAAAAGAGAGAGAGAGTGAGACAGGGAAAAAAGGGAAGATAAAAGAGAAGGCTCAGCCCAAATGGGCCCCAAGGTAAGATTTATGAAGTATGCAAACAAAAACAAACAAAAAGACTGATAAAAGTATATGACAAGAGAAAAAAAAATATATATATAAAAGCAATAAAAGAAAAGAACCTCGTCAAAAAGAACCCCAAGTATAAGATTTATATATTATCAGGACAAACACAAATTCACAGAAACACTGGCTGGAGAAAAAGATGGGAGAGTGGTTATAAATTCTCAGTGTGGGTGAGGAAGGTTACTTTGATTCTTCCTGGATGTATCTTGATATCTTTGTTAAAGGACTCAACTTTCCTAAGATAAAGGGGATTAAACATTGGTTTACCTATAGGGGTAGCATTGATTGGGGAAAGGGGATTACCTTGAAGTTTAACTGTATATGAATATTAAAAAATAAAAATACAAAAAAGAATAAACTAAACTAAGCTAAAATTTAAAAAAATTAAAAAATAGAAGAGCAAAAGAAAAACACGGGTATATGTATCAAAAAGTTCAGGTTAAAAGGTTATTATGGAATTTGATGTACTGGACATCTCACTGTGATGGTAAATAGGTTAAAAAAATTGTATATAAAAAAAAATGAACCAGGATAGTGGGAACGAATTAAAAATCATATCTATGAAGTAGTGGTGGTTGTTCTCTTGTCGTCTTTTTTTTTTTTTCCTGGTTGGCTTTCTGGGGGAGGGGCCTGCCATGTGGGTTTTCAGGCGGTGTTTCCTGAGTTAAGTCCTCCCGCCCCCCTCAAGGGGGTGGACTCTGAGGAAACCGGTTTTTCAGTCTTTTGTTCTCTGGAGGTTTTTATGTTTGTTTGTTTGTTTTTTTCTCTCGCCTTGACAGCTTTTGATGGTTCTTGGAGGTTTAGAGGAAAGCAAACTGCACCCAGACCTCCCTCTCAGAGAGAAGCCTCAGTCTGTTCCCCTCTGGGTGCTGCAGAGCACACAAGTTCCCCCTCGGCCCCTGGCAAAGCACGTTCCGATTCGCGGTCCCTGGGGACACATGAACTCCTGCTTATACCCAAAACCACCACAGCAGCGGCTGTCTGGGCAGCTCCCAACCACCAGAGAGGTCCCAAGCAGCGATCGCACACCGAGATTTTCCTGCTGTCCTGGGCTGGGAGCGCCTGGTCTTTCTGGGTCTGGGAGCGTCGGGCTGGCGCCTGCGCACACCTCTCTCAGGGGGAGGGTGTGGGGCGCGTGCGTCTCAGGCTCTGCTAGCACCGCACGGCGCTCGCGTGGAAGACTGCAAAAAGGCTGTTTTTCTGCTGGCTGGCGAGGCTCCCAGCCCCTCATGGGACCCCACGCGCTCTAGGCACTCTGGCGGCTCAGGGACGAAGACCTGGTTTCTCCGCTGCACTCTCTCTGGCTCAGCGCCAGGGGTGGTTGTCCTGGGTCCAGGGACTTAAGCCCCTGTCCCTAACCGCCCCGATTCCCACAATTTCCCCCCGTGATCCTTTGCTCTTTTTGAGTGCTTTCAACCAGACTCCAAGTTAATGCTGGTCCCCAGATGCAGGGCACTCTCGTATTGCGCTATTACTTTCCAATGGGTCGCCTCTGGTGGCTTCCTCCCCCTTTTGTTTATCTTCCGATATTAGTCCGATGTTCCCACTCTGCTTTACCTACCCACTGGTGTCTTCTGACCCCGTAGAGATCCAGACATGTATAATTCTGATCTTAGGCTGATTTCATGGGTGATCAGAGTTCTTTAGTAGGTAATCAGCTCACTTTAGGGTACAGGTTGAAACGGCACCTCCTCCTACTGCCATCTTGTCTCCCCCCTTACCATCCGAAACAGTGGTTTTGAGTCACACACTGGACCAAATGGACTTAAAGGATACATCCAGAACATTTCATCCTAATGCAGCAGAATAGACATTTTTTAAAAAATTTTATTTATTGTCAGAGATTGAGAGAGAGAGCGAGCACGGGCAGACAGAGTGGCAGGCAGAGGCAGAGGGAGAAGCATGCTCCCTGCTGAGCAAGGAGCCCGATGTGGGACTCGATCCCAGGACGCTGGGATCATGACCTGAGCCGAAGGCAGCCGCTTAAGCCACTGAGCCACCCAGGCGTCCCAGAATAGACATTTTTTTTTTTTTTTTTGAGTGCACATGGAACATGCTCCAGAATAGATCACATATCGGGTCACAAATCAGCTCTCAGCAAATACAAAAAGATCGAGATTATACCATGTATATCTTCAGACCACACAACTCTATGAAACTTGAAGTCGGCTACAAGAAAAAATTTGGAAAGAACCAAAATACATGGAGTCTAAAGAGCATCCTACTAAAGAATGAATGGGTTAACAAGGAAATTAAAGACGAAATTAAAAAAATACATGAAAGCAAATTAAAATCAAAACACTACAGTCCAGAACCTTAGGGATGTAGCAAAGGCAGTCCTGAAAGGGGAGTATATTGCAATATGGGGCTACCTCAAGAAAAGTCTTAAGTACACAACTTAACCTTACACCTGAAGTACCTAGAAAAGGAACAGCAAATAAAGCCTAAAGCTGGCAGAAGAAGGGAAATAATAAAGATTAGAGCAGAAATAAATGATACAGAAACAAGAAATCCCCCAGTAGAACAGATTAATAAAACTAACAGCTGGTTCTTTAAAGGAATTAATAAAATTGATAACCCCCTAGCTGGATTTATCAAAAAAGAGAAGAAGGGACCCAAAGAGATAAGATCACAAACGAAAGAGGAGAGATCACAACCAACACCATGGAAATACAAATGGTTATGAGAGAATACTATGAAAAATTATATGCCAATGAATTGGGCAATCTGAAAGAAATGGACAATTTCCTAGAAACTTACAGACTATCAAAACTGAAACAGAAAGAAATAGAAAATTTGAACAGACCCATAACCAGCAAAGAAACTGAATCAATAATAAAAAAATCTCCTAGCAAACAAAAGTCCTGGGCCAGGTGGCTTCCCAGGGGAATTTTACTAAACATTTAAAGAAGAGTAATACCCGTTCTTCAGATTGTTCCAAAAAAATAGAAATGGAAGGGAAACTTCCAAACTCATTCTACAAAGCCAGCATTACCCTAATTCCAAAACCAGACAAACCCTACTAAAAAGAATTACAGACCAGTATCCTTGATGAACACAGATGCAAAAATTCTCAACATAATACTAGGAAATTGAATGCAGCAGTACATTAAAAGAATTACCATGATCAAGTGGGATTTATTCTTGGGCTATAGAGGTGGTTCAATATTTGCAGATCAATCAACGTGATACACCACATTAATAAAAGAAAGGATAAGAACCTGTCAAAGGACAAGATTCTGTCAGTAGGTGCAGAAGAAGCATTTGACAAAATACAGCATTTGTTCTTGATTAAAAACCGTCAACAAAGTAGGGATAGATGGAACATACCTTAACATTATAAAGGCCATATGCAAAGGACCCACAGCTAATATCATCCTCAAAGGGGAAGAATTGAGAGCCTTTCTCTATGGTTAGCACAAGACAAGGATGGCTGCTCACACCATTACTGTTTAATGTAGTACTGGAAGTCTTAGCCTCAGCAGTCAGACAACAAAAAGAAATTAAAGGCATCCATACCGGCAAGGAAGAAATCAAACTTTACCTATTTGCAGACAACATGATACTCTATGTCAAAAATGTGAAAGACTCCACCAAAAAATCGGTAGAACTGATACATGAATTCAACAAAGTTGCAGGATATAAAATGACTGTGGAGAAATCTGTTGAATTTCTAAACACCAATGATGAAGCAGCAGCAAAAGAATTCAGGGAATCGATCCCATTTGCAATTGTACCAAAACCAGTAAGATAACTATGAACAAACCTAACTAAGGAGGTAAAAGATCTGTACTCTGGAAACTGTAGAACACTTAACGAAAGAAATTGAAGAGGACACAAAGAAATGGAAAAGTGTTCTGTGCTCATGGATTAGAAGAACAAACATTAAAATATCTATACTACCCAAAGGGTTCTACACAGTAATGCAGTCCCTATCAAAATACCACCAGCATTTTTCACAGCTAGCATAAGCATTCCTAAAATTTGTATGGAACCACAAAAGACCTCGAACAGCCAAAGCAATACTGAAAGAGAAAAATAAACTGGAGACATCACAATTCCAGACTTTAAGCTCTATTTCAAAGCTGTAATCATCAAGACAGTATGGTATTGGGACAAAAACAGTCACATAGTTCAATATAACAGAATAAAGAACCCAGAAATGGACCCACGACTATATGGTCAACTAATCTTCTACAAAGCAAGAAAGAATATCCAATGGAAAAAGACAGTCTCTTTAACAAATGGTATAGGGAAAACGGGACAGCAGCACACAGAAGAGTGAAAGCAGACCACTTTCTCACACCATACATAAAATAAATTCAAAATGGATGAAAGATCTAAATGCGAGATAGGAACCCATCAGCATCCTAGAGGAGAACACAGGCAGCAATCTCTTTGACCTTGGCCATAGCAACTTCTTACCAGAAACATTGCTGGAGGCAGGTGAAACAAAAGTGAAAATAAACTTTTGGGACTTCATCAAGATACAAAGCTTCTGCACTGCAAAAGAAACAATCAAAACTAAAAGGCAGTCTGTGGAATGGGAGAAGATATTTGCAAATGATATATCTGATAAAGAGTTAGTATCCAAAATCTATAAGGAATTTATCAAACTCAACACCCCCCAAAACAAGTAATCCAGGTAAGAAATGGGCAAAATACACGGGTAGACATTTTTCCAAAGAAGATGTCCAGATGACTAAGAGACACGTGAAAAGATGCTCAGGGTCACTTATCAGGGAAATACAAATCAAAACCATGATGAGATACCATCTCACACCTATCAGAATGGCTAAAATTAAGAAGACAAGAAATAACAGGTGTTGGCGAGGATGTGTAGAAAGGGGAACCCTCTTACACTGCTGGTGGGAATGCAAACTGGTGCAGCTACATGGAGGTTCTCAAAAACCTTGAGAACATGGAGGTTCTCAAAAAGTTAAAAATCGAGCTACCCTATAGCCCAGCAATTGCACTAGTAGAGGTACTAGTAGCAACATAGATTCGAAGAGGTATATGCCCCCTGATGTTTATTTTTTTATTGTTTTTTTAAAAGATTTTATTTATTTATTTGACAGAGATCACAAGTAGGCAGAGAGGCAGGCAGAAAGAGAGAGAGGAGGAAGCAGGCTCCCCACTGAGCAGAGAGCCCGATATGGGGCTCGATCCCAGGACCCTGGGATCATGACCCGAGCCGAAGGCAGAGGCTTTAACCCACTGAGCCACCCAGGCGCCCCCCCTCCCCCGATGTTTATTGCAGCATTATCAACAATAGCAAACTGTGGAGAACCCAAATGTCCATCGACGGATGAGTGGATATACTCATCCACTCATCCATAAAGAAGATGTGGTACATGCAATGGAATATTACTCAGCCATCAAAAAGAATGAAATCTTGCATTTACAATGACCTGGGTGGAACTAGAGGGTATCATGCTGAGTGAAATAAGTCAGTCAGAGAAAAGGCAAATATCATATGATCTCATGCATAGGTGGAATTTATGAAAGAAAACAGATGAACATACATTGTGGAAGGGGGAAAAGGGAGAAAGGAAACCATAAAGAACGCTTAAATGACAGAGAAAAAACAGGGTTGCTAGAGGGAGGTCGGTGGGGGATGGGCTAGGTGGGGGAAGGGCATTAAAGAAGGCACATGTTGTAGTGAGCACTGGGTGTTGTATGTAAATGATGAATCACTAAATTCTGGGGAAACCAGTATTGCTCTGAATGTTAACTAAAATTTAAATTAAAAATAATTTAAAAAAGAGTAAAAGGCAAAAAAAAAAATCTTGACTCTATTCTGAATGCTGAGTGCTCCTGTACTTTAGTGAGTGCCGTTTCTTTTAGAAGGCTCGTATGTTATAAAAGTAATTTTGACCATATTTTAGGCTAGTGAGTTTTTTCTTTGAAGCTAGGAAATTTAATGGTAAGGAAGATTACTTCCATAGTAATTGGAGGTCAGATTTCTTCTATATTTCAGAAGGGCCACATTTATTTTTTTAGTTTTACTGCTTATCTGAAATGAGGATTGGTCAACATATTCTGTTCCTATTTTCTTTATTTGGACACTTCTAGCTGGTGCCCTTCTGCAAAGTCCTAGGGCCCTTGTTCACCTGGCAGAGCCCAGACCCCTTCAGGGGAATGGAGCTGTGTGTTCTTTTACAGGCTCACACGAGGAGATAGGCATCCTGCCCTCTGGGCTGATGGCTAACTTGGGGGTGAGAGGGACCCAGAGGCTCTTGGCACCCAGACTCTGTGATTAGCCTTCTTGCTGCTGTGCCCTTAATGATCTTGTTTGCTTCCCTCTTGGTTGTAACGTGGTCCTTCAGCATGCTTTAGAGTTTCCAACACTAAAATAAGCCTTTTATGTAAAATACGTCTCAGAACTTGCTGTCAGCACTGTGATGCCAGCTTTTGTGACTGCTGTTCGTCTGTCCCCGCTGTCTGACTCATGCAGCAGAGGGTCAGCCTACCTGACTGTCCACACAGATGCCAGAGCTTCCTTCTCTCGGGAAATGTGTCCCAGAACCTGCCACTGCCACCCTCAGGAAGAATCTGCAGCCATAGGAGCTTGGCCGATGGGAAAGCAGCATTGTGTTGTTTGTTTTCCTTTTAGGATTCTATCCCCGTGTCTACCTCCCTCCTCGGAGACACTTCTGACACCACCTCCACTGGCCTTGCACAACGCTTGGGTACGTACCCGTGGTGGGGGCTGCAGCAGCGGGATGGGGAGCTCGCTGTGCCGTGGAACCACGAGGCCGGGCCCTTCAGAAGGAAAGCATCCTCATACGGAGAGAGCAGCACAGGCTTTGATGTTGGGTCTTCTTTAAGGAGGGCTTGTCTGTGCCCATGTCCCTGACCGCTGTGTTGGTCAGCAGGTTCCCGAGGGGCTCCCACGCCCTGCCTTGGCTGCGGTCCAGGCCGGCGGGTGACCAGGTGGCTTAGCTCTCTCCTGTAAGCGCATTACGTCCTCACGGGAGGAGAGAGAGGGTGATGCCTGCAGTAACCCTCAGGCAGGGGCTCGGGGTTGCCTCCTGGAGATGCAGCCGAGCCTGTGGAGCGGGGTGCCAGCACTGCGCGGGGGGGGGCTGGCCTTCACTCTTTGGGCGGTGTCATGCAGAGCTGGCGAGAGGGGAGACGGGCCTGGCCCGAGTGCGGCTGAGAGGGTGATAAGCAAGAGAGGGAGGTTGAAGGCTCCACCCTCTCTCACGCCTCGGACGCATGCTTCCTGAGAATAGCTGGGTTCAGGTGAGGACGGCTGGGTCCTGCTCCTGCCGGTGTGCAGGGCGCCCGGGGACGTGGGACGGCGGGCAGCGTCTGTCCCCTCCTCCGTCTTTGTGTGCGCCAATGCTCCCCGCAGGTGCCCTGGACGTGCCGGGCGCTGGAGGTGGAGGCGGGGGAGGGTTTTTTCACCCCCCTGGTGTTGGGGAGTGGGTGGTTGAGTGGTGCCGACTGTTCTGTCAACCTGACCCCTCTCGGTGGGCGCTTGTATGCCAGCACTCTGGGCAGCCCCCGCGGGACCAGCCTGGCCGCACAGTGGAGGGGCACGGGCATGGTGGCCCAGGTGAGGGTGGGTCGTTCTAGACCTGCTGCTCGGAGGTGCCTGCGTGCGGAGGGTACAGACGTCGTGGGCAGCTGTGGTGTTACAGGAGCACCCGCTGCCCTGTTTCTCTAGGCTGGGGTTAGAGAAACCTGGCTGGTAACTAGTGTGCGCTAGCCAGCCAGTGAGCAATTACTTAGGTGATCTTATTAGGAAGTGTTTGCAAATTTACAGAAAATCTGCAGCAAAGATACAGGGAATTCCTGCTTAGGCTTCCCCCAGATCCCCAGGTGTTACCATTCCCTATGTTATCTGTTTTCTGGGCCACGTGAAAGGAAGTTGAAGACGAGGTGCCCCTTTGTTCCTTCGCATCGGCCAGTGTTGAAGGGCTGACATACTGTGCCACACCCTACCTGGTCAAGGGGAGGCACGGGCGGGCTCATGTTTATAGAGCTGGGAAATTGGGGGCATCACCGCAGGGCAGGAGACAGATTCTGCTAGAGAAGGCTGGTGGGAGTTTGTTTGCTGTGCCACGAATAAATTGTTTATGCCAATAAAGTAAGATGGGCTCACGGATGTCCTTGCAATGAAAGCCTACTAGCACTTTGTATGCACCAAACTAGTTTGTATTTTTTTGTTTTGTTCTTTGTATTTTTGGGTTTTTTTTTGTTTGTTTTGTGCAAATGATTTTTTTAATTTTTTCTTGTGTGGCTTACATCTATTGATTATAATTTGTGTAAATTGAAACAGAACCTAGACAAAAAAAATATGTCCTCACTAACTTATTAAACTCAGCTATTAATGAAGGGTTGTTTCTTGCCTGTATCAGCAAAACCTGGTAGCCCTTAGCTATTCCCCAGCAAGGACGAGCACATGGAAAAGGCTGGAAAAGTCAGTGGTGTGATGTGGCTGCTGGTAGTGCCAAAGGGACTGGGGATGGATGGGTGCTGGGATCATGAAGGAGCCATCCAGCACCACCCTGTCCTGTGCTGGTCCTCTCGAGCTTAGGTCAGGACCCTGCAGTTGAAAATGCATCACTTGTCTAGAGGGGTAAGGGGAAGAGAGAGGTGTCCTGAAGCATTATCTTACATGGGGGATGATAGGAAGTAGGAAAAGAGACCTAGTGGGTTCAGAGTAACCCCAGAGGCACTGGAGGGCTTTGGTGTACATGGGGCGCCCTTACTCAGTGCGACCCGGAGGGCAGAGCTGGGTCTGCTGGGTGGACAGTGCAGGCAGGCCTGGTTTTGCTCCCTGAAGATTCTGTCTTAGCAAGTAGAGTGATTGGAATCAGAGTGACCTCTCCCTGGGGACAAGGAATTTCCTGCCACTGGACGACAGTAGACTGAGCAGGCTATGACTTGGCTGTGCCAGCCTCCCCTCTCCTCACCTCATCATATGACAGGGCTGGCATGGTCATCTGATGTCTGTCGGGGGGTGGGTGTTCGCACTGGCCCTGTGTGTGGGGGGAGCCCGACAGGGGAGGCCCCAGCACTGGCATGGTCAGTATTGAACTGGTTTTAGGCTTCCTGCCTGATATGTGTTATGATTTTGGACATGTGACTGGGCTTGACTTTTGTAGTGGAGCAGTGCACTTCCAGCTATTATTGGTTCCATAGAGAGGGGCTAACACATGTCTCCATCATCAAATTGAAAATCATGTGTATGTGCACACGCATAGACATATGTGTGTGTGTTATCTAAATGTGAATGTACAGACATGTAGGATTATCTCTGGGAAGGGAGTGGAGTTGGTAGAGAGGGTGGTACTGAAGGAGAACTTAAATATTTTATTTTAATTACTTTTTCTCTATTTTAAAAAAGTAAAAAACAAAAAACAAAGCAAGCCAACTTCTTAGGTAGAACAGCAGTATTTCACTGTTAGGGCATGGGTCTCCTGAGGGCTTGTGCATCTCTGGCTCTGTCCGCTGCCTCTCTAGCTCAGCTGGTCTCGGGTGGGGCCCGGGAATCCGCATCTCTGACAAGTTCCAGATGCTGTAGCTGACTGGGGCCGCGCTCGCAGAACCAGTGCTGTGGACAGCGGGAGGGGTCTGCGTGACTGTGGTCTGCATTTGCAGCCACTGCCAGTGAGGGGCATCAAACACCAGAACCTTCTTCTCCTCTTGTGACCCCATTCTCTTTCCCCAGGCACGGTTCCACTGTCAGGGACGTGTGACGCACACAAAACCTCCAGGCATTTCAGTCACTTCTGTGCCGATGTGTTTTGTCTTTTTAGCCAGGAAGACCAAGAAACAGGTGTTTGTCAGCTATAACCTTCAAAACACAGACAGTAACTTCGCATTACTGGTAGAAAACAGGATCAAGGAAGAAATGGAGGCTTTTCCGGAAAAGTTCTAGCAGAGTGGCAGAAGTGAGGATTTGTAACTTATGTACAATACACGTTGAAATAAAGGGATTGAATTTCACTGTTTGTCATTAGGTTAATGCGTTTACATTTTGTTTTTAAATCTTAATCTAATTTTCCTTCTTCCGCTCACCAGAGTGTGGGCCAGAAAGCTGCCATCCATCAGCCTGGGGAAGGAGAAGAGCAAAATGGCAGGCAAGTGTGTGTGTGTGTCTACTCAGTAATAGGGAATAGGGGTTAAAATGGGATTTTGTTGGGACTGCAGAGGGCTAATCTGATAATGTAGGAAAGAGGTAAATTAGTCATGATCCTGCTGTGTACACTCCCGATTAGAAGTAAGGTACTAAGTCTTTATAAAATACCTGTCAGGTTATCTTCTTCCCGTCCCATTCCGGCCGAGCCCTTCCCTGGCACGGCTGTTCACCGCTGTTCCTGCTGTGTTCTCCCTTGGGCCTGGGTTCAAGCCCTGCTCCACACTGCTCACTGGATTTATGGACTTGGTGAAGTCTCTACTGTTTCCTCACCTGTAAATTGGGAATACTCTCTGCCTTGTTGGGTTATTATTAGGTTATTATTGTTATATAAATGCATGCTTCGCAGATGGAGTAAGCGGCCCAGCAATCCAGTGTCAGTTATGGTAATCTCTACTGTCCAAGTGCTTCAACTCCTCCTTGCTCATCTTGCTACCATTGTCTTTCTTTTCTCCAAAGTCCCACGCACCTGCTTTGGTTACCTTAGCCTTTTTCTGCCTGTCACTTGTAGTGGGTTCCAATCTCTAGTTCCACACGCTACACATTTTCTTTCACACTCCTTTCCAAAAGCCAGTATGTCATGAGCCAGGGGCTCCAAACTCGGGCTTCACGTTCGAATCCCTGGGGGTGGCCTTCACAGATTGCCCATGCCTGGCCCTTCCCCAGAGACTCAGGGCCTGGGGCCCAGGCTTTGGCAGATTTGAAAGCTCCCCACATGCTGCCCAGTACAGGCGAGGTTGAGGACCACTGGCAAAGAACTTTCTAATCTTCAAGGCCCATCTAGTGGTGGATTGTTTAGGGCCCTGTAACGGGTTTCATGCAGTGGCATAAGTCTTGTATGGAGCCCGTGGTAGGCAGCCCGGGGTGGTTACACTTGGGCCAAGACATAAGGGCACTTGAGAGGAGCAGGTCTGAGGTTCGAGACGCTTGCCTGCTTTACAGACTTCCTGTGCTGACCTCCGAGGCCGAGGCCACCACCATCATAGCTTGGAAGCACAGTGGGCATCTCTCTAAAAGAGTAAGTAACACAAAATCAGGGCTATGGAGAGAAGAGTTTGGTATAAATACTTTATTAAAGAAATAGTGTTTTCTTGTTAAAAAATACTACATTAAAGAAGAGAGTTTTGGGTTATCAGAACTTCCTCACAGAATCACAGTGTAAGAGAGTCCTCTCTTGATCTCTCTAGGAACCATCAGGCCATGGGTTAGCAGGACATCAGTACACACGAGGAAAGAACTCTTCAGTTTGCTGATAGCCCTTGCTTCTCAGGTGGTCTGACAGCATCACTAAGGGAACAATTTGCGTGCAATCCAACCTCTGCCTCTGCCTGCCTTTAAGATTAGGACCCTGCAAGCGAGGTGAGAGGCCGCCCACTGTCCCCCCAGGGTGAGAGCAAAGACTCGGTTTACAGAGGCGCTGAAGTAGGGACAGTGAGAGCTGCATGAACAGGTAGAGTTTTTATTACTTGTAGTCAGTGGTTGTGAAATGCCCTTCATTGGATACCATCAGATGAGGTAGGGAAGACATTCCAGTGGAAATTTGTTAATGGGGCAACATTTTTTATTTCTGTACATTTACATACAAATTTTCCCCAGAGGTACAACAGATGTGACATCATGCAGACTTTAGCTTTGAACGACAGTTCAGAACTCAGTTTAGGCTTGTGCTGTGAATGAGCACCTCCAGAGGAACCCCGGCCGACACGTACAGTAACACGGTTCTTACACAGAAACCTCAGATGTGGGGGTTGCCGAGAGGACAGAGGGAGGGAAGTATTCCCCACTACACATAACACATTGTACTGCTTTTCCAAAACACACAATACATTGAAGTGAGGTGTTCTTTAAAAGTTGAAGTGTGGGCTCCCCCAGCACGTGCTGTGCACCCGTGCGCCACTCAGGGGCCGGGCGATGCAACGGTCACACGAGTCATTTAATGGCACTTCAGTCATTTCTCGTTTGGCTCTAGGAAGTGGTCATGTTTGAGTGCTGTTACTTCCTTTATGAGGTTTAGTTTTGCTCTCCTTCTCTTCTGTGGCCAAACAAACCTACCAGGCCCCTTCCCCTAGTCACATGTGATTTTACTCTTTTAGAAAATAAAGCGCTTAAAATGGTTTCCTTATTTGCCTGGGGCACTAACCTTTTGGGTATGTGGTGTTACTGCTGACTTCTGGAAGAGAACAAAATGAAGAAATATCCAGCCCTGTCTCAGGTGTTCACATTTGTGCATAACTTTTATTGGAAGGGGCTCACAGCTCCCTGATAGGATAGCAGGGTGCAGGAGTGGGTGGCGGAGGAGGAAGTTGGAGCACGTACCTTGGGATGTCTCCCCGGGCAGCTAGAGAGTAGAGGTGGTGGGGAAGGCGGACTTGAAGTAGCAGGTGCCTGAGAAGTGTTTCCTCACTAAGCACGAAGGAAACAGGACTGAGGAGTCCATGCATTACTGACCTGCGCCAGGGAGCTGGTGGCCACAGCCCCCTCCCGTACCAAGCAGAGCAGGTGTGGACGGCTCAGACTTTGGGGGGCCCCTGCTGCCTTGCTCATTTAGTATGGGATCGCCCTGAGCTCAGTCCACATGGAACCTTTCCTGCTTTGTCTACATCTCATAAAGGTGTTCGTTCCTTAAGAGCTTCAGGTATCCTGAAGCCAAACCAGCAACAGAACAGGAGCTCAGCCTAAGCCTGAGGCTGCTGGGAGAGAAGAGTTGTGGGACCTCTTTGTTGAGACATTGCTGATTGTTGGTGAGTCAGCCATGTTCACATCTGCTAGACTTTGGTCCCAAGAGCCCAGCCCTCATAGCCAGCTTCTCTTCTAGTCCAGATCACTGAAGTGACAGTGTTGACTGCTCTCTCCTCTGGACTGGTCTTTACAGTTGTCTCGTCACATGGAGATCAGAGACCGAGGAACAGGACTTTGTATGTGCCATGCCTTGCCTCTGCCTTCCTGGTTGAAGATGACTGACGGCACTCGACAGCTTTGGGACGGTTCTCACAGAGGGTCCGTGCAGACGGCGAGCGAACATGCCCAAATCCTGGAGGACAGCAAGTGGGCTGTCCTGGCCCTGGGGTGAGGGATGCAGACATATACCTGGCCAGGTGAGGCCCCGGGGGCCACACAGGCTCCTTCCCACTTTCCCACCTGCCCAGTGGCCTGCGCTTACTTGCCGCATGGTGACTTTGTAGTAAGTACTCTGAAAAAGGCAAACGGTATTCCCACAAGTTTGGCACATGAAGGCTGCAGAGATATAAAGAAAGATCTCAAATTAAGGTGAATGCAGACTAACATTGAAACATGGAATGAACGTGACTTAAAAGAGATGAAGGGAGGTGCGGGTGAGCTGGGCTTGGAGCAGGTGGAGCTGGGGAGAGACTGCCAGGCGGCCTTCCTTCCCAGGCACCAGTGATGAAACAGATAATGCAGTTTACTCCCTGGAATCACGCATGCCTGCAAGTTTGCTCACCTCCTCACACTGTTTTCATCCCGTCAGCGGGCTCGTACTGGGGTCTAGCAGTTTTGGAGGAGGGTGGTGGGTGGACTGCGAACAGACCAGTTGGAAAGCTGGACGGGGAGAAAGGGAAGTTTCGTCAGCCTTTCCTGGCCCTTTTGAGTTCTAGCAGCTGTCCGTTGGAAGTCACCTAACTGCTGCACAGATTCAAGACCACAATTTCCCGGGAAGAACACAGCTCACAGCAAAGACATGTGTCACAAAGTGCAGAGGTGGACAATTCTAAACCAGGCTGTCCAAAAAATTGGGTGCCTGTGTTGCTACAAGGCAGCGCCTGCCTGCACCAATGAAGCTTGTTTGTTCGTGGCCCCCCGGTGTCCTTGAGGAGGCCCTCCAAGTCTCCCGTGACGCGCCCCTCAGATAGGCGCAGAAAGTCTGACCTGAAAAGGCAGGACGAAGCCTTCACTGTCTGAGACGCAATGAGGAACACAAAGAAAACCCTTGGCTGTTGGGGGCAGGGTGGGTGTTGAACTTTGGTGAGTTATTGCTTTCTCTCAACTGGTCTTGATGCTTGGAGAGGCCGGAGGTCGAGTGGACTCACCTGTGAGAGTCCCACTCCTCGCCCTGAGCCCCGCTCCGCGCTGACAGAAGTTGACAGGAAGCAGGAAGCAGGCAAAGGCTGGGCTGCCGGGGGAGTGGCTCCCACAGGCTTTGCAGTCTGTCAGTGTGAAGTCAGTGAGAGCTGACAGTCATCCAGGCTGGTGATTTCTACGCGGCGTGTGCTCGAGATGTGGGTGACGGGGCGTGTCCTGGAGAGCACCCCTCACTCCTGTGGGCTTGCCTCAGTGGTCTGTGTCAGTTTCCTATTGGTTTTCAGTTCAGAAAGTAGCCTCATGTTCAGGTTGTGCTGGCGAGGAAGCCGAGTGCGACAGAGGGGACTTTCCTGCTGGAGCCAAACCCGGGAAGGAGTATTACTGACGTTACCGCGCCTCACCTCTCCACACCTTTGCTTGTGGTGAGCTCGGCCAGGCGAACCCATGTCGACAAACCGTGGCCTTAGTACCACTCGTTACTTAGGATTTCCGGTGAAATGTTTACACGTTTCCCCATGGAGCTTCCAGCGTCAAGTACAAAAGGATGATCTCGAAGGAAAGACTAAGCTGGTTTTAATGATATTTGGGAGCTGCTTTTCCCCAGCACATAGAACAGAAGCTCTTACCTCATAAACACACGCACACAAAACCCCTTTAAAAACCATACACAGACTCTCTAGCAAAAGCCTACTCATTTACATTTCACTCTGTCTATAATGCAGTCATGGAGCCACTCCATGACAGGTCAGTCTGTCCGTGCACAGGCAGGCGGCCTTGCTGGGCGTGGGCCCAGAGTGAGTGACCCCTGGCTCCGCAGTGGGGTGCTGGGCGAGCATGGTGTGACCTCCAGGGCCGCTGCGCTGGCTACTTACAGCGTCCTCCTTGGCAACTGTGTCCCTCTTCCGAAGGAGGTGGTTCTGTTTCGAGATCAGTTAGAGGAAAGGGAATAAAGTGCTTCTCGTAAAAATGACCAAAATAAATACAAACATTTCATGGCAGAAAAGAAAGTCTGAAGGGTTATTTGCAAAGAGTTTGCTTCCTCACATACATGATCCTTAAAGTTCTGGAAAGACAGAATTTACCCACACCAGTTGACAGTCTTGGGATCCACAGCAGCAGCAGCAGAACCTGATTTTCCTGCCCCCCCCAGCCACATGTTTGGTCCCCGGTCTGTAAACCTGTGCCCAAACAGCCCCCAAGTCCCCGGTGCCCACAGTGCCCCCTATAGGGAAGGCCGTGCCCAGAGCTACATGGACTTCATGCCATTGGCCGTGGCATTCTCAGGCAGCCCGTCCCCTGCAGTGGCCGCATCGTGGAGGCCGGAGTAGTCCTTGAGCTCGGCGTTGGTGAGCAGGAGGGGCTGCTCCCCCTTCTTGTGGGGCAGGAGCGGCTGCCGAGTGTAGTGCTCCCCATTGGAGATGTTCTCGGGCAGGTTCTGGTTCCTGCTCTCAGGCAGCAGGAGGATGCAGATGATGCAGATGAGCGTGCAGCAGGCAAAAATTATGTGGTGCAGGAAGTAGCCTTTCTGGTTGTGCAAGTCGATGATGGGTGCCGTCAGCATGCCGAAGCCCGCACTGGCCAGCACCAGCCCCAGCCCGCCGCACCTATGGGGAGAGCACAGGCACACGTGGTTAACGGCCGTGGTCCGAGCCCGCCAGAGGGGGGCACAGGGCCTCCCAGAGTGAGGCCATGTGAGTGGGACCACAGGGCCGACTGGGGCCTGGCTCGGGCAGGACCCCCCTCACCCCTGAGCGCATCCCACCTATGGGATATCCCAGACCACCTTTGCCTTGGCTGTCTTTGTACCGCTTCTAGTTAACATTGTCTCTCGCCAGCTCAACATTTTTTACTTTATTTTGAAAGGCAGTGTTACAATACTACTGTAAATGGAAAAGCACTCACCATAAATAATATGCAATGACACAGTATTAGTAAACTGTACTGTTTCCCAAAGTTTGCTCTTCATTTAGAAACAGGTCAGTGGGCGGGTGGGAGGTGGATTAACGAGTTAAAGAGGATGTGACAGACCTGCCAGCGCTCCCAGAGATCTTCTCCAGCCAGAACTAGAGAGACTGGAAGATACTTTAAAAGATGGTACTTTTTCTCACTGTGAGTTCTTACTCATTGTTGTGTCCCGTGTATTTCCTAAAATTCTGCACACCACCAGTAGAAGCGGTCCCCTCTCTGAGCTACCGTGCCAGAGGCCACGTGCTGTGACTGAGTGGGAGCATAGAGCATGTGCCATTTATCTCCACTCCTCTGCCATTTGGGGGAACCTACCAGAGTCCCAAAGAGATTAGGAGATATGCAACATTTAAAAAGTCCATCATCGCTTGAACATCTCTCCTTTGACATAAAAGCGTATTTAGGGGGGAGAAGGTGTCTGGTGGTCTCTGGGAAGCAGTGCAGTGCTGGACTGCAGAAAAGTGGACCGTGGTGTCCACGTGACAGGAAGTCGTGGTCCCACTGTGTCAGGCAATTGCACAGGCCAGGGAGGGCTGGCTGGTCTCAAGGAAGGGGGAGTGGAGTTGTCTGCTTCCCATCAGAGTGCGGACACACACCAGTGGGCAGAAGGCGTGGGGATGTGGATCTTGGTTGGTTTAAAGAAGACCTTCCACTGGAGTTGCTTAAGAGCTGTGCTCCACCCTTTAGCGAGGAGACCTTTATTCTTGGATGCCCCTAGGCAGAAGGCTCCTGTGGCAGGCTCTCGAGGAGCCTCTGATTCTCTTGGTTGGCACTACAGGTGGCTCTACCTCATCAAAAAACTGACCTACAAGGGCATGAGACACCAGATCATCAGACAAAAGTCAATTATATGTCTACACGCTAGCAACGAAGAAGGTGAAAATGAAATTAAGAAAATTGTATTTATCATAATATCAAAAGAACAAGAAGATACCTAGAAATAAGTAAAAAAAAAAAAAAAGGCAAGACTTGGGGCACCTGAGTGGCTTAATTAAGCATCTGACTCTTGATTTTGGCTCAGATTGTGATCTCAGGGTCATGGGATCGAGCCCACATCGGGCTCGTGCTCAGCACAGAGTTTGCTTATCCCTATCCCTTTGCTCCTCCCTGCACTCAAACGTGCACATGCGCACTCGCTCGCTCTCAAAGAAATAAAATCTCAAAAAAGAAAAATACAGGACTTGCATACTAAAAACTATAAATCACTCTTGAGAGAGAAAATCTGAAATATAAAATAAATGAAGAGACAGTCCATGTTCATGGATTGGAAGACCCAGTATGTTAAGATGGCAATTCTTTCATCTTAGGTGGAATGTATAGATTCAACATAATCCCTATCAAATTTCCAGATGACATGTGCCCCCCACCCCTGGCCAGAAATGATAATCTGATCCCAAGACTTACATGGGAATGCAAAAGACAATTTTGAAACTTAGCAAAATTCAAGGACTTATTGTCCCAATCTTAGAACTTTGTATAAAGCTATACATATATTAGTAGTGTGGTCTTGGTGTATCGACAGATCAGTGAAACAACTGAGAGTTCAGAAATGAACTCTCATATTCACGGTCCACTGATTTTTTTGACAGAGGCAAATTCAATGGGGGAAAAAGAGAGTCCTTCAACAAGTGGCTGGGACAGCTGGTTATCCAGGAGCAAGAGAAAGCAGCTGGGCCTTTATGTAACATGATACATGAACTCAGAATGGTTTACTGACTTGAATGTAAGTGCTAAATCTGTAACTTGAATGTAACTGCTTGAATGGTTTACTGACTTGAATGTAACTGCTAAATCACTTTTAGGAAGAAAATACAAGGGGAAATCATGATCTTAGGTGAGGCAAATTTCTTACATATGACACCAAAAGCAGGATCTAGAAGAGAAAATGATCAATAGGACTTCCTCAAAACAAACAAACAAACAAACAAACAAACAAAAACTTCTGTCCTTCTAAAGAGCAGATTTTTTTTTAAATTTCTCAAGAAAATGGAAAGACAAAAAACAGACTGGGAGAACATGGTTACTGAGGATGTCTGAAAAAGGGTCTGTATCCAGAATATATAAAGAACTGTCAACCAATTTAAATAATGGGCCAGGGGGACGCCTGGGTGGCTCAACTGGTTGAGCAGCTGCCTTCGGCTCAGGTCATGATCATGCTGGGATCGAGTCCCACATTAGGCTCCTTCCTGGGCAAGGAGCCTGCTTCTCCCTCTGCCTCTGCCTGCCACTCTGCCTGCCTGTGTGCTCTCTCTCTCTCTCTCTCTAACAAATAAATAAATAAATAAATTTTAAATAATGGACCAGGGATTTGAATAGACATTTCTTCAAAGACACTATACAAAGTATAAAACATTCAAAGCACCAGAGCAGATGTACAGTATCCCTGGCCATTAGATGCATACCCCAACTACAATGAGATACTGCCTCACACCCACCAGGACAGCAATGATCAAAAAGGCAGAGCATGGGGGGCGCCTGGGGGGCTCAATCGGTGAAGCGTCTGCCTTCGGCTCAGGTCATGATCCCAAGGTCCTGGGCTCCAGCTCCACACTGGGCTCCCTGCTCATCAGGGAGTCTGCTTCTCCCTCTCCTGCTACTCTCCCTGCTTGTGCTCTCTCAAATAAAAAAATAAGATCTTGAAAAAAAACCCAAACAGAGTGACAAGCGTTCGTGAGGCTGCACAGAGGATGAGACCTCCAACCACCGCCGCTAGGAAGGGAAGGGGGGGGCAGCGGCCGTGGAAGCGCTTGTCAGTTTCTGAAACAGTTAAATGAAAACTCCACTTTCATGAGACCTAGGAAACCTAGAGCCCACAGAAACTTAGAACTGAATATTCGCTGCAGAATTATTCATAATAGCCCCAAATCTGAAAGAATCCCGGCATCACCTGGTGAGATAAACTGTGGCACGTCCCGGACAAGGGAACAGTACCCCACAGTAAGGAGTGTAGCACTGACACCTGCCACAGCATGGACGAATTTCAAAAATGTTATACTACGTGACTGTGGACTCCATTTATACAAAATTTCAAAAAAGTGGTGGGGGTTGGGGGGCTGGGGGACAGATCTACAGAGACCAAAAGCAGATTAGTGATTGCCTGGGGCTGTGAGCAGGGACAGGGAGGGCTGCAAAGGGCCAGGAGGGAACTCCCGGAGGTGATGGAAATGTTCGATATCTGGATTTATGGGGATGATGGTGCCAAAGGTTATTGACTTTTATGTTTAAAATGCATGCATTTATTTGGTATGTAAGTTATACTGCAGTAAATCTTAAAAACAACAACAACACAAAAACCAACCCAACACTGTTCTATCTGTGGAGACTGGGGTGTCTTAACACAAACCCCCAAGGCTTCCAGTGTGGGGCGGCCACCCAGGCCTCCCCTCTGTCCCCCCTGCTGCTCAGGCTGGGGCGGGAGCAGTGGGCTCCCTCTTCCTGGGGCCTTCCCAGGGCCTTGCTGTCAACAGTGAAGCGACAGTTCTGCTGTCTACAGTAGGCCCTCTGGCTGGCCAGTCCTAGATCCACATGAGTGACAGGAACGAGGGTGGACTCAGTGTCTGGGGCTCCCCAGGTCAACAGCTGTCCCTAAGGGCCACGATAAAGCGGATGAATCAGTTTGATGGTCAAGACGTGAAGGAGCAGAGAAAAACACTTTTTCTCAAAGACTGGAACAGAAGACTGACAATCACATGTGCACGCTCAGGACAATGTTGGGGGGTTCTCCCTTCCTCATTTGCCACGTTTCGTAGCGTCAAAAACACTGCTCTCTTTCCCTTCTCTCAGCCCCAAATAAGAAAAGGCCTTGTATCTCTGCTCATGGGAGGGGGTCCCTCACATCCCTCGTGCTGGGTGGGGACGGGTGGGACACACTGACCTCAGGACAAAGCCAGAGCCTGGGAGTGGCCAGACTCTTCCCTGTCTCGGCCTCCTCTGTCCAGCCGCACCCAAGCCCCATGGCTTCCAGTTCGGCCTGTCCAGGTCACACTCCCCTAACTGGCATGTCTTGCATCCTCCTCCTCCCTGGGACTCTTTCCTCACTGCTGACAAAGTGACTCTTCCAGAACGTGGAGTGGATCATGCCGCTCCCTTTCTCAGAGTCCTCTGAGGGCTCCCTCCCGCCTCGAGCTGAGCCCTGGCCCCTGCACCTACCTGACCTGCACCCCCCCCCCCCCCCGAGCTCCTTGGCTCTCCCCCTCTCTGTGAGGAGGCTGTGGCCTCTGCTCAGCTCAGCTCAGCCAGGTTCCCCGGGGGCAACAGGTTCCTCACGCGCAGCCGAGGAGGGAGCGGAGGCCCTTCCTGGCGGTCCCCAGGCCTGGTATGGTTCCTGGCCCGGAGGCTCAGTGGGGTCAAGCCGAGCAGCAACTGCCGCCTAGTGCAGCAGGCCCACGGGCACACGCACAGGCCGGAGCAGCTACCAGACGCTCCCTGCTCCTTGGGCCGGAGTGTGCTGGTTACGAGCACAGGTCGGGAGCCGGTGGGCCTGGGTTCAAATCCTGCCTCCACCACCAAGCAGGCTCACCTACATGAGCCTCAGGGAGGATCTGACACAGGGACAGGAAGGGCACATCAACAGAGACAGGGTGCTGGTGTCCCTAAGGCTGGGCCAGGCATTGCCAAGTGCATGCCGGCTGTTGTCATCCCCAGTTGTCTAAGCTCCTTCTCCCTTCTCTGTTGGCCTCCCAAGGCAGAAATCTCACTGTATTTTTAATGTCTTTTTTGCTGCATTAATATTGAACAAGTGACAAAGTGCAGGAGGTGAAGGGAGGACAGGGAGATCAGTGGGTTGGTTGGGGTGTTGCTGGTTCCTCCGGCGAGTGCTAGGGAGTGACGGCGGGCCGGGGCTGAGCAAGTTCAAGCACTGGGAGGATGACGAGAAGATGGGTCCAGAGCCTCCAGGGATGACGGAGACCTACAGGTGGGCGGAGCCTGTGGCACCGCTCTGGTCCTTCCTCTTCCTCTTTCCCCGGGGCCTCCCCATCCACACCCTGCACCTGATGCCTCCAGAAGCTGCCTCTCACCCACCCCCCACCCTCCTCCTTCCAGGGACCCCTGCTCCTGCTCACTGTCCCTTCAGAACGAAGCCTTGCTCCCTCCCACT
Source organism: Mellivora capensis (assembly GCA_004024625.1). Taxonomy (NCBI): domain Eukaryota; kingdom Metazoa; phylum Chordata; class Mammalia; order Carnivora; family Mustelidae; genus Mellivora; species Mellivora capensis. The sequence goes on from PISX010000885.1 coordinate 23,151, forward strand.
GCTTCTTCGCATACACACATCCCTCATGGGGGCCCCTGTCCCTCCAGTGTGCTCCCTGCAGCCCCCCCCTCCAACCCCTGCGTGCTTCTTGTGCTTATGTCTGTGGGTCCCTCACAGGCTGAAGAGGCTTTCGGGGGTAGGGACCAGCTGATTGCTAAAATGGCCCCAATGAGTCACACCTCCGAGTGTTCATACCTTTGTATTTTGAGTGTGAGCTGGACCTAGTAATTTGCTTTTCACCAACAAAATATGGCAAAGGTAATGAGATATCCCTTCCATGATTAGGTTACGAAAAGACTGACTTCTAGCAGATTCTCATGCTGGCTTTGATGAAGCAAGCTGTGATGTTATTACACTCCAGGTGGCAGGGAACTAGGGTGACCTCCAGCCAGCAGGGAACTGATGCTCTCAGTCCAATAGTGAGGAACCGAACCCTGTGTTCTGGCGGGAATGTCTGTCCCCCCACCCACCCCAATTCCTATGTTGAGCTCCTAATCTACAGTGTGATGGTGTCAGGAGGCTGGGAACTTCGGGAGGTGATTAGATCTGGTTTGGGAGGTGATAAGGTGCCTTAGAAAAAGCACCCCAGAGAGCTCCCTCACCCCTCCACCACATGAGGACATGGAATCCCAAAGGGATAGAGGAAGGATGGCCATTGCTAAACCAGGAAGCAGACCAACCAAACACCAAATCTGTGGACGCCTTGATCTTGGATTTGCAGCCTCCAGAAATAAATTACTGCCGTTTATAAGCCACCCAGTCTGTGGTATTCTGGTTTAGCAGCACGAACACACGAAGATCAAGTCCTGAATGAGCTTGAAGCCCGATGCTACCCTGGCTGACTGCAGCCCATGGGAGATCCTGAAGCAGAAGGCCCAGCTAGGCTTTGCCAACTCCTGCTCACAGACACTGTGAGACAACAAGCTGGTGTTCTTTTAAACCACTAAGTGTGGGGATAATTTGTTACACAGCAATAGATAACTAGTACAGACAGTGAGTGATGGAATTTCCTAGCCTTAGGTATGGAAGAAGACAGCCACCTCTCACCCAGACTGGGATGTGTCACCAGTCCTATGTGTTAGAAAGTCTTTCACCAAGCGAGAGACGGGAAGGACTGTAGAGTAGCCACACCGTTGTGCTACTGGGCCATCAAGGGAACACAATTAAAGAATAGCAATATTTTGGGGGGCATCCCCCAGATACAGCTGCCTTCCCAGGCAGACAGTCCCAGACCACCTTCTGAAGACACTCCACCTTTCTGTTAGTATTTCTTCATATGCCTACCATCCTTATTTAGTCTATGAGCTTGTCAAGGGCAAGGATTATTTTCTAGAATATCAACCGGCACGTATTATTTATGCTTAATAAATACTGGATGCTTATGGATTATGCTGGCTTCCTAGGTAGGAAGGTCAGCTCACCCGAATGAATGGGGCGGGTTAAAAATAGATGACCATCAGGAAGAGTGATGGGATGGGAACCAAGAATACAGACACCTAAAATAGCCCTTTCGTCTTTTCGGTCATTCTGGCCACTTGAGAAGCTGCAAGATGTTGCAAAGGACAGACGGATGCCAGGGATAATGGATTTGTTTCCTTGGGGCTCCTACTACCAGTAAGACATCCTTTTCTCTGCAACCTTCTGGATTTCCATGGGACCTTCCTGTCACTACATGTGGACGGCACTGACAAGCAGAGAGAGACTAACCTTGCTCAGTGCATATGAAATCCACTTCATATGTGAGTTAACTTACAGGATGGGAGGTTCCACGGACCCACGGGGAAGGATGCAAACAGTCACGGTCAAGGAGGCGGAAGTCAGCATGGGACAAAGTCTCGCGTCATAACGCCAAAATAATACATTAATAATTCATGTCAAATTTATTTATGGTAGGATTAGACAGTTCACGTAAGTATCTGTGCGTGCGTGTGTGTGTATAAATAGAACTCAGTCTACGTATGTGTGCATATATAATATGCAATATTATGTGTTTTTTTCACAAAAGCAATTTTCTGCTTGCTTTTCGGTCAAGAATACCTTGAAATTATTCAGTAAGGTTAGGAACACCTTTGGAAGAATTTGGTATACCATTCTTGGCTTTGTGTTGTCTTTTTGAAATCTCTGTTTAGAGAATGGAGTCCTTATTTCGTGCTCGGCTCGCAAGTGCTTACCTTTCTTTCCTCCCCTAAAATGCACTCTATGCATGTCCTGCTTTTCTTTAGACTGTCACTAGAGGGCAGCATGTACCCACGTGTAAATAGAGCAGGCAGCCGGCTCAATTTAAGGATAAAAGAACCAGGGGGCAAATTTTGCCTCCCTGTGCATTAGGAGCACAGAAAATCTCAATATCCACCGGATATCTTTATTTCACTAGTAATAATATCTAAATTAAGGATATAAAAGCCGATACACAGGCAGACTTACTATTAGAAGTAGTAAGCGTATTAAGAATTCTAGAATCTTCAAATCATTCCTTTAAACATGGAAATACCAAGCATCCTGTGTTTAAACAGAACAAACCTCCCATTTCTCACTTCCTCTTCCATTTTACTTAATTTGTCTTGACTCCCATTTCTGTGAAGTCAAGGATTAACAAATATTTGTGCCAGTTTTGCAGAAATAATATAACTGCCAGAAATACTCGGGTAGGAATAATTAACAATACCCATTGTCATCACTGAGGCTGGATCCTCTCTACAGACTCCTTCTCCCCTCGGCATCACTACCCTGTATGTAACAAGGCCATCAGTCATAACTCGTCTCGTGTGAGGGCAAAGAGATGAAGTCCGGCCAAAGGACTTGCCTAAGGCCACACGGAGGAAAGTGACCTCTGCGGTCACACACACAGAGCCACCTGCTCTCACACCCAGATCCAAATCTGAGGCTCGAGGCCACATTCTCTATGCTTTGCTTGTTTTTTTGTCCTGCTGTGGAACGCCAAGCCTGTGTGCTGTGCCTCCTCGACCTTAGCATTTGTTGTTGTTGTGGTGTGTGTGTGTGTTATGTATATAATATATGTATTTAAGACACAAATCTGTAAAAAAGTTAAATAGACTCCACATATCCCATTACACAGGCCATCTTTGTCCTTGGTGCCTGTTCCTGAGGCACCTTTAGAAGGGAGGACAGCAGGGCCCAGGTTCTTAGTCCCGAGGCATGAATAGGGAGGAATCACTCAGAAGGAAGTTCTCAGAGAAGGCAAATTCCAAGAAAGAAGCTTCTAGAGAAAGGAGCAGGACAGTGCAAAGGAGAGGAAGCAGAAGATATCAGGAAGGAGCAGCTGAGCTCAGACCAGAGCATTAACAGCCAAGGCCTAGGGGCTCGGAGGGAGCCTGTGTGGAGCTGCCAGACAATGAAATGGGCTTGTGATCACCGGCATCTGCCTCATCTCTGAACTTTGCTGAAGGGTGAGGAGGTAGGGGATGTCCTCACGGGCTCCCAGATGGACACTGCAGCTTCCAGATGAACAGTGCAGAGAAAAGATGGTCCTGCACCAAAAAAACACCCACTGCTTCTAGATCAACCAGGCTCTGGGGCCACTTCTAACTAAGCCCAAGGGCAGAGCTGCTGCAGACACAGGGTCCTCCGCCTCTGGAAGCGAACTGAGGGAGGGCGTGTTGCCAGTGACCATCCAGACCAGGCCTGGGTGGGAGGGAAGCACTTCTCTGCAACAGAGAGTCTGGATGGGATCTCGCGACACGATGAATACATTCATCAGACCCTAGTGAGTGTGTCATTCCTGGACAATGGATTTCCATGACCCTCTGTACGAAAAAGTTCTTATCCTCCTATTTGTTCCTTGTTAGTGAATCCAGGCATCTTCCCCTGGGCTACTGGTTCTGGGTCAGGAGGGATGTTTTTAATAACAGCCTTATAGAAAAAGGTTCATTTCGTATTAAGAAAAACAAAGCTCATGGAATACTGTATGTCAGTTACACTTCAGTGAGTAAAAGAGAAAGCTCGCACACCCCAAGCTGCTCACCCTCATTTATCTGGGATTCAGCTGTGTGAAGTAGGGGGAGGGGAGAAAGGTCAATTTCTGTCCTGGGGACTCTGCAAAAACTGTCCCAGAGTGTGTCTGCAAGAAAGAGCCAGGCCACTGAAGGGGAGGGGTGCAGGAGTGACTCCAGGACCCCTTCCCTCCTGGTCGGAGACCCCCGTTTTGATGAAGGGACTCGATTTCCCTTCATCCCTCTCCGAGTATAAAAACAGCACCAAAGGTCAAATATTTTTTCTAGTGTGTCATCTTGGCAAGCCAAATCGAAGAATGTATTTGTTGAATTTCTATCCCCAAATGATCTTGGCAGGTCTGCATCAAAGAGAAAGAGGATAGTGCATTTCCTTCCGTTTAGCTTGTTAAGCAAAATCTAACAATGACTAATGAGGTCCACCACCAGCATAGTTAAGGGGTGGCCGCCCCCAGAGAAAGGTCCACAATAATGCCAATCTATGGGGAGACCAGCGGGAAAGCCAGAGATCCGACCTTGACTTCTGCTTTAATGAAAGAACCCTCTTTGCTGGATTCTTTGGCCAAGGAAGAAAATTTTAACTAGGAAAAGACAAGACACAGAGGGAGATGCTGTCTGCTTGAGACATTTTGCAGTCTTGAGCATGAAATAAGGTTTAGGCTTTTTTCTTCACTTCGGCTTAGGAGAGGGTCGGTATAAGGTGAATTACTTGGCATTTAATTGCTTTTTTTCTTATATATACCATCCCTTGGCATCTTATTCCACAGGCACCGAGTAGCCCTCAGACTTGGCGCGCATTGTAAAAATCTGGGAGAATGAAGCAAAATGAGGTCATGTGAAATTTCTCTTGTCAGCATGACTCCTAGAAATGTGGGAAGAAAGTCCATGAACCGACCTGCCTTCGCCCAGAGCCCTTCCCCGCACCCGAGGGTCTAAAATAATTAGTCTGCACGAGTCCCGCCTTGACCTGTGCTGGGGTCTCTTGTCTGCCCGCGCGGGAAAGTCAGGGTGGACAGGTGTTGTCATGCTGACTTCTGGGTTTTCTTTCACAGCTGAATAACTGCCTAATTTATTCACAGTTTATATGTTCGAAAAGCATGTGTGTTAGCAATGCTAATGATATTCCCATGCCAAGTTCAGTGTGATGTCAATCACAATGAGCCCTTCTGTAAGTCACAAACAGTAATTACCAGGAAAAGGACATGATTCAGTAGTTAAGTGATGCCCTTTTAACTGAAGGCAAACCCTTTGATTATGCTGTAATCTTAATAACATCAAAGGGTAGGTACCAGCCAGGTACCACTATCTGGGACTAGCACCAAGAAAGGATCAGACCTTACTCCGTGAACTAAGAAAAGAGTAGTTAAGCCCCAGGTAACACCCCCTTTCAGATGAAATGCACAGGGCTTCCTGCACCCTGAAAAGTTCCCTGCTCCCTGCTCCTCTGGCTCCTTGCCTGGATGGAGCCCGGGGTCAAGCTCTCAGCGGACTCTCAGTTGCCTCAGAGTCAAGGCAAAGAGTCCAGCTGAAAGCCGGACATGCCCGGCCCGCATGCTGCACCCTGGTCCGGAGGCCAGGGCAGGACACAACTGATGCTGGTTCATTCCACAGGAGCCTCACTCCACACCCAGCCCTCTCCTGGGTCCTAGGGAGAAGGTGCAGGTGGGGCCCCTCCCGTGACCTACCTGATTACCGTGGGGGTGATCTCGGCACAGAAGAATACACTGAGGCTTCCCACCGCGTGGGAGGCGAACATGCCCACAATGGAAAACGTGATGGAGAATTTGTCCTTGACACTATCACTCATACCTGAAGGAGAATCAGAGGGAGACAGTGAGGGAGGGCCGGCAGAAGGGAAGGGAAAAGGAGGCTGGCAAGGCAGGTGGTGGTGGGGCGGTGCAGAGACAGCAGCGGGACAAGGGATCGGGAGGGTCTAGGCCCACACGAAGGGTTTCCCCCTTCCCCCTTCCCCAGTTCGGGTGCAGCATGGGGCACTCAGTTCCCTCTGGAGCCCGAGGAGCATTTCTAGGTGTAACGGGTCAGACCCTCTTGGTAGAAGACTTTGTTGGGGGTTCCCGCGATTGCCTGTGGGCCGGGAATGCTGGAGCTCACGCGGATTCCAGATTCCAGAGGCCACAAGCCGTGCCTGGCAGAGGGGAGACTGGCGGTCTCCCCCGGGACTCTAGCAATGTCCCTCCTATCCCAGCCTTTGGAGGAACAAGGCCTCCGCCTCCAGAGAGCCCTGGCTACCCTGGCCTCAGGTTTGACTCATCCAAAGCACAGGACAGGATATGCCAGGTTGGACTGAAGGGAACAAAAACTCCAATAACCCAACAGAAGAATTTATGGCCTGGAGGGACAGTGCTCAACCCATCTGAGCACCCTGCAAATGGCACCAGAGTCTGACCGCACACCCAGGCAGCGTCTAGCACAGAGCACGGGCATGCGGTTGGGGTCGTACATTTGGGGCACAGCCCGGCTCCCTGCAAGGCTTATCCTGAACGCAGGGGACCTCAGAGCAGAGAGTCCCGGCAGCACGGGCTCGGAGCAGGCCAGGCACGTGCGACCAGCAGCTCTGCCATCCCGTGGCCGAGAGCAGCCAGCTGCTATGATGGACAAAGGGGGACAGCAGCTTCCCCTGGTGGCACAGTCAGCAGGGCGTCCGGCACTCCCTGGGGGTTTCTCATGTCACCCAGGCACCGTCCCTAAGACTGGCTGCAGCAGGGCTCCGGGCTGACTGACTGCGGAGGCCAGGGTGGGGGTGGGGTGGGGTTGGGGGGAGAGGCGAGGCCATGCGTGCAAGCCAGGCACAGACTGAGAAACGAGGTGCTCTTTCTAGAGGCAAGAGGGAGTAGAGAATACAAATGTATGCTTATAGTGTCCAACCTACGGCCAACTTCAGCTGCAACTCTTGAAGGATAAGGAGAGAGGGGGAGAGAGACGGAAAGAAACCACAGTCTGTGAGTCTTGACAAAAAGGCCCGTTTGGGTGCAATAAAAAGCGATCAAGTGCACGGCGCGGGCCTAGGGACTCACCTGAGTCTGGATGCTGGCTGTACTTCCCAATCACTGCGGCCCGGGAAATGACGGCCCCCATGCGGACGCGGGTGAAGACAGTGTGTAAAGAGCGGGGAAAGAAAGCCTGTTAGGTATGAAGCCGCTACTGTGCTTTTCCATGTGACTGGCTTCTCTGAGACCTCCCTTCCAGCCCGGGTTGGCCCCCTGCCCCCCTGCCAGGCCCATGGGGAGCAGGGCCAACACCTGCCGCGGGCCAGTTGTTAGAAGGATGCAGAGACCTGCGGGCGACAGCACCCCTGGACACGGCCTGGCCTCCAGATGTGGGAGGAAATGGAACTCTTCAGGACAGAGACCCTAGCAGCTCCTCTAGACCTCTAGCTGAAGGATTAATTTCATTGTGAACAATTCTTCCCGAGTCACTGCTGGTCTGTGCTGCAGGGGCAGCAAGGACCACGGGGGCAGACCTGTCAGGCGGCATTTCTGTGCGCTCTGGGCCCTGAGGCTCACAGCTTCTCGTGTGCACCTAGTTCCTGGAGCTTTCCTGCTCAGGGACGAGGAGGGCACCTGTGACACCCCCAAGGGACTGCCCCTCCTGCACCCAAGGCTCAGGAGCTTGCACAGGGCTCCCTGGAAGGGCAGCTTGGGCGGCCCCCGCCAGGGGACAGACACCACTTCTCTGTTTCCTTATTTGTCACAGCTGAAAATAAAACCCATCTCCCAGCAAGAGGCAGAATGCATGGGAACGTGACCAGATTAGGGAAATTGCTCCCCAGGCTGAAAGGAGCTGTTCTTTAATCCAGTTTGCACAACGAGGTTGAGAAAGTTTTGAGTTTTTTTCTTTTTCTTCTGTTCCGGACACTGACTCTCCCACCTCGGAGCAGGAGAAGGCTTTCTGTTTGGTCAGCAGCTCTGGTCTGTGCTGCACCTGGACAGGCCTCAAGTCCAAGTCCCAGCTCTCAGGTGGGGTCTCCTTGTGCAGGAGGGGAACGATCTGTGGCCTCTGTTCCCCGCAGGGCCCCAGCCTGCCCCCGGGAGCTCCGTGCCTGGTGAGAGAAGGCTCAGCTGCCCGGCTCTCCGGGGGTCTCGCTCTGGGGCCGGTCAGAGGGATGCCTGGTGCTATTTCCATGCACAAGGAGCCTTGTCAAGTATGCTGCATGGATTCCCTAGTTTTTCTGTGAGTTATTTTTAGCATTTACTGAGGAATTCTCTGGCCAAAGACAAGCTGATAAACTTGGGAGGAGCTGCTGAAAAGCAGTATTCCAATTCAAGGGTGTCCAACGGCCCCCTGTTGTCCCGTGAAAGAGTGCATTGTTCTTCCCCTCACGTGACCTATGACAAAGACACAGCCTGGCCCTCCGTGAAGTCATACCCACCAGGACTCTGCGGGCCTCCCATGCAGGGAATGACCTGTAGCCGGGAAGGCTCCCAGTTCCAGTCCCAGGGCGGGGGGCAGGGGTGAGGGGAAGCACAGGGCACTCAATTGAGGGCAGTCACCGTGGCCATTCCAGTCCTTCCCAAGGCACTTTCCTCAAGCTGTTGATTCTGGAATAATAGCTCAGGTCACAGAAAACTTCCCTCCAGGCTCACCCAGCTCTGTCCAATACGCTTTGGTCACGGGCCAGCTCCCCTCCCCCACGCTCGCCCCCCCCACCCCCACCCCCGGCCCATCCACTCCCTGACCCACTCACGGTTGAGGAGCCCAAGCTGCAGAAGCGAGGCCAGGGCGGTGAGGATCATGAAGAGCAGCAGCCCGCCCCTGCGCCCCAGGAGCCTGACCACCAAGCACATGGCCAGGCAGGATGCCAGGGCGATGCTGGCCACGGTGTAGTAGTCGGCATAGAAATTCTCCAGGAGCGGCACCTTCACCTCGTGGCCCATCATGCTCCGGGCAAAGCAGTGGTGAATCCCGTAGCCCGTCAGCCTGTGGGGAGACGCACAGCTGAGGGGGCAGTGGGCCGGCGGACGAAGGCAGGAAGGCTCAGTGACCAGGAAACAGAGCGGCAACTCAGCATGTCCCGGAAAACACACACTCGCCATGAGCGAGTGCACGACCGGGCGCAAGGCAGAGGGACTTCAGAGACATGACCAGAGCGGGCCCCTCTTGGGAGGGGGGGCTCGCTCTCCTTCACCTTCCCTTTAGCAGAAGAGCGGAGCCACACAAGCAGCAAGATCTTCCGTTCGAACACCAGCCAACAAATCCATCATGACAAAGCACTCCCCATGCCTCAACTCACTTCATCCCATGTGGGCACCCAGGAGCTCCTGTCAGACCCATTTCACAGATGGGCAAAAAGGCCTAAGGAGGGTAAGCAGCTTGCACCAGTCTACTGAGCGGACAGGTGACAACTTCGAAGACATCCTGCCTGTCTGGGCCTTGGGCTCTTCCTTTAGCACTCAGGGTTCTGCAAACTTGGGGATGCGTCCAGAGAACTACTGACTTAACCCATTCCTGCTGCTACTGACAGACACACCCTGGGAAAGCTGTAGAAGTCAGGCCAGGTGAAGACATCTGGTCTTGGAGACTCTGTGTCCATTCTTAACTTATACTCTTCCCCTTCCTTTGCCCTGGGTCAAGCCTCTTTCTTTCCTTCCCCCAGAGAATCATATAAATCTGCTGGGACATGTGTGTTCGGATTGCCGGAGGCAGAAGTCCCGTCTAGGAAATGGGATTCTGAATGCACCGGGGCCCCCCACCCCCACCGCCACGGGAGGCTGCAGGTGCACGCGCCCCACGGGGACAGCCATGAGAGCTCATTGGTGATGTCAACCCTCGGCAGCCATCCCAGAGCTAAAAATTTCCTTCTCTCCCAACCCCTCTTCCGTGCTTTGGGGAAATCAAAGTGCTTTTATCACACCATGAGGATGTGTCAAGGTCAATGGCAACAGACCCCTGCCCCCATCGGAGGAGGTTGCCATTTGCCAAATGAACTTATTTCCATGTGGGAAATCCTCGGCAGAGGGCCTGCTGGTGCCGTTCTTTTATCATCAAGCAACTGGTGAGATTCAGATGACTTTCTCTGCTGCTCAGCCTACAGAGGTCTCAGGGAAATCTACCTTTTTGTTCTGGTAGGAACACAGCAGGGAACAAGGTCAGAGAGAGGCATCCCCCTTCCCCCAAAGAAGAAGCATTAAAATGGAAACTTGCCATCTCCTTTATGTCACAATTCGTGTTTTTTCCCCCCGAACTAAAAGTTGGAGAAGTCATTCCATTTTTAATGGTCCCATTAGCCTAACTAGCTAGTGTCTGTCTGAGACTGGACAGTGGCACGGTGGCCGGGTCTGGAGCTGTGAGTGGGGAGGCTGAGGCATCAGGGCTCCAGCTCTGACCCACGGTGTGCCTAGGGCCTCTGTTCCCCCAGGTGTAGGACAAGGGTGTAAGTAGGAACCCCAATATCGAGAACCGATTAAATGGCGCTGCTCTGATAGATATAGCTGTGGGGACGGTTGGACCAGATCCTTGACCATGGGCCTCTTTCCTGAGGCCTTTCACAGCTGAAACTGTGAAGGCCTCAGCCTCAAAACTGCCCCCCCCACCATAGCCTCTAACACCAAATGGGGGTTAACACCCCACCGCACCTTAGGTGACCTCTGACCCTGAGTGAAGGCCACCTTACGTGGTCAGGGAAGGGTGGGGTTGTTAAGCTGTGGGTCAAAATGAGAAAGACCTTCTTGGTAACACTGATACTGGGGCTCAACCCAGGGCCTCTTGGTAAAGAGCAAAGCTCTTTGGGCTGGCCAAAGGGCCCTGTGTGGCTGTAATTCAGGATCCAGCTGTGGGAGGAGGAGGGTCCCACTGTCCTCTCCTCCAGCCCCTCTCCTTCCCAGCCTCTCGCTGACACCTCCCCTCTCCGTGTCCCTCTTGCGACTCACGAGTTCACACACAGGACCACGATGTTTTTCCACAGGTTCCGGGTTCCCACCACTTTCACGATGCAGACCTTCTTGGGCCTCCGGGAAAGCTCCTTCTCCAGCTCTGCAGGGAAAGAGAGCCTGTGACCTCTCGGCAGGACCCCGGACTGGTGACCTCACGCGTGTTCCCAGATGTGGGCATCATGACAAGGGAAACAATTTTTTTTTTCTTTAAGCCAGGAGATAGGGTCTGGCCCTCAGGTTAGAAAACACATCCACAGAGACACTACATGTGCACTTCAAATTTCCTCGTGGGGCCGGAAGGGAGCCACGGCACGCCATCTGTGTCCCTTGCCACTGTAAAACCTTTCTCGCCAGAGAGGCAGGATCCACACAAATAAGCCATCAGGGCAGACTCCGCTCTGCCTGAGCTCAAAACTCAGTGACATTCTGGGTCACGGAGGCACCGAGCAGGTTCTGGCCATCCAGCGCTTCCTTCCCATCTAGGGTTTGATCTGTCTGCCTCCCCCGCTGCTCAGAGGCCAGGAGAAGCTCACGCTCCTATGCTCCCTAACTTCATGGGCAGTGATCCCCAAAAGAGAACTACCCGCGTGAGTGAACACATGTGCACAGAAGGGCAGACACAAGCATATGCACACACGTGCATGTGTGCGTCTTAGGGAATAAAGTTCTTTGCAACCTGAGCAAGGCAGGCAGTGTTTTTCTCAGTGATGTGACCAACTCCAAGGTTATGAAAAAGAGTTTCTCCTGAGGCTCAGACTGGCTCTGAAAGCCATTCTGAACGCACGCCAACGGACTCCAACGCCACATTCGCAGGGTTCAGCGGTTCGCGGAAGCCTGGGTGTTGATGTGGCAGTTTCACAGGGAAGGTCAAAACAAGGAAATGCCCCAGCCTTCGGGGTCTCCCTGCGCTTCTGAGAGCAGAAATGTCCCACGTTCAGCCTCCGAGGCCCCTCCCTGTGGGTCCTCAGGGAGTCATGCTCCACTCATGAGCTCAAAAAGGAAAAGGAGACCTGACCCACTCTTGGGTGCTGGTGCTCCTCAAGACTGTCAAGGCCACGAGAAATAAGGCACAGACCAGAGGAGGCTGGGGAGGCATCACCACGAAGTGTGATCCTGGATGGGATCCTGGGACAGGAAGTCATTAACGGAGAGACTGGTGACATCCAGGGAAAGGCTGGGGTTGTTTAGCCGTGCCGTACCAGTGGCAAAGTTTCTCAAGTGAGACAAAGGTCCTGTGGTAATACGTTAACAATAGGGGGCATGGAGTGCAGGGGACTCAGAAATTCTGTACTAGGTTTGCGGCTTTTCTGTAAACCTAAAAATATTCCAAAATAAGTTGACTAAGAAAATCAAACCAACCAACCAAAAAGCAGCAGTAGGGGTGGGAAGGCCCAGTCCACTGAGGAAGGCTTCTGAGCCTGGAAGATAGAGAACTGCCTCAGGAGAGATCCTAGAGCAGCCTGTGTGAAGGGGACTGAGCTACTGAAGTGCTCTCTGGTATTCCTTAGGGCCATTCCCACCCCTGGACGTCCCCACTTCAACTCTCCTCTTGTACCTCCTTCCTGCCATCCCATGACCAAAGGGACAGAAACCTTATTAGTTTAGAAGGAAAATATGTAGCTTAACCATGAGGGTTTGGTAGTTACTTATTTAAACAACCTTTTTTTTTTTTTTGAGGGGGATCAGTGTCACCAGCTGGGGCATTGAAGGGAGAAGGAAAAGTCTTTTGATGTCTGAGGGATGCCATGCCACCTGAGTTTCCAGAACTTTCTTTTTCCCCCTATCTAGATGCAAAATTGAGGTCTATGCATAAGCCAGAACAGCTAGCACTTCAGCTGTCTATCCATGGCTTCCCCCCAGCTCCCGAGGTCTTCTGAACCTTTATTTTCCCCTCTGCAAACATAGGCCAATTTGATTTACAAACATCCTTTCCCCTTGGTTAAAACACTACAAAACTTTTAAAGAACATGGAAATATTATGGTTAACAGATAAAGTTTGATCCAATGGTCTGAGTATCTTCACTGTTATAAAACTTACCAGCAGGGGATGGGGGGCAGGAGGGGTGCACCTGGCTGGCTCAGTTGGTTAACCATCTGCCTTCGGCTCAGGTCATGATCCCGGGGTGCTGGGATCAAACCCCATGGTGGGCTTCCTGCTCGGTGGTGAGTCTGCTTCTCCCTCTCTCTCTGCTTCTCCCTCTCCCCCACCACCCTGGCTCACACTCTGTCTCAAATAAATAAAATCTTAAAAAAAAAAAAATCAAACTCATTAGGAATCAACTACAGTAGCCACACTTGTTCACCATTGAAATCGCCCAAGAAGAAAATGGCTGTTAGAATGTTCATATAAGTTAAATTTTTTTTTTTTTGTAACATGGCTCACACCTAATGGCTAATACATTATTGTCTGAAACAGATGTTTAAAGAAACCACAGCAACTGTGACTGACCTGAGTGGTGGGTTTTGTTGTTGCGGTTGTTTTTAAAAATAACATTAAACTGGAGAGCCCAAGGTCTACAGAACTGACCACAATCTACAGAGGTAACTGCATTATTCTAAACAGAATGAAATTAACCTGTCTGGGGCTATTGATATGTTGTTTCTGTTACACACATCACCGGCCTATTAACAACAACATAAAACTTCCTCAGCATGAAGTCTGTCTCTGGGACAAAATCCCCCAGCTCTGAGTCATAAGAACCATCAGAGGACTTTTTCCATCTCTCCGGTCATCAGACCGAAAGCTGGGATGTCCTCGAGTCCTTGGACGTAGCTGCACAGGAGTACAGAGGGGATGCAAATTGGTCAGACTGAACCACCAAGGATGGGACTGTTAGAAGCATTTCCTCTCTCCCCAAGCTCTCTGACCCCCTGTCGTGCCCTGTCCCCCCACCCCCACCCCCTGGCACATTTCAGCTGGACCTGTCAGGTCAGAGCCTCACCTGCGATGCAGCAAGGGGTCTGACACACCTGGTAGGATCCCAGTGTTCACTGTTTTTGTTGAGCTTCCTTGGGAAAGATGCTCTGTGCCTCTGTTCCTGGGCTGGTAAGTGGGGCAGCGCCCTGTCTTAGAGCATCGTTACAAGGACCAAACAAAGGAAGCAGGTGCAGCCCCGCATAGACCTGGTGAGCAGGTGCCCTTCCTGGCTGGTGCTTTGGCTGACCCAGGCGGTTCTGGCGCACCCCCCCACCCCCCAGCTGCAGAAGGAGACATGTCCCTGCAGACACACAGCAGTCATGACCTCAACAGACTGAAGAGATCCAGGTGAGGGGCCCAACCATGCTTCTCCGGGACAGCAGAGAGCAAGGAGAAGGCAGTGGCAGGTCACTCAAGCCTCAGAGATGCAGGGAAAACACAGAGACGGTATCTGCACTTGTTTGGGGGGATGAGAGCAATTGGCTTTGCTCTTATACTTGTGTGCACTGTAACATGTCCCTGCGGATGCTGGAGAAACATCAGTTACAGAAATGGACAAAGAGAAGAGGGGGAGAAGGAAGAGGAGCAGGAGCAGGAGGAAGAGAAGCAGCAGGAGAAAGAGGAGGAGCGGGAGGAGGAGCAACAGGAGCGGGAGGAGCAGCAGCAGAAGCGGGAGTAGCTGGAGGAGCAGCAGCAGGAGGAGGAGGAGCCGGAGGAGGGGCAGGAGGAGGAGCCGGAGGAGGGGCCAGAGGAGAAGGAAGAGGAGCACGCGGAGGAGCTGCAGTCCCGGTGGCTACTGGAATCATGACAAAAAGCAGGCCCTACAGGCTCCAAGGCAGCAGCTCTGAGGCCGGGAGCCCAGGCGGAGCCCGAGCCCAGAAGCCCAGAAAGCACTTGCTGTCTCTTCCGCGCTGCCCCTCCCCCACAGGTAGGGCTTTAGCGATGCCAGCACCTGGCCATTAGGATCAGTGGCTCCGGAGCAAGCCCCGGAGAATGCCTCAGGGATCTTATCAGAGTCACCTCAGATAGCTCCCTTTTTAAAATCTACACCACATTTTGACAAGTGACCCGGCAGCGCTGACCTCTGTACTTGCCTGTCATGGCACGTGGCCGCTGCTGGCCTGAAGCCCGGGGGAGGCGGTGGCGGCAGCCAGTGAGGTTAGCGGCAGGGCGCCGAGTCAGCCAGCCTGGGCCAGCCTCCGTGTCCTCACTTGCTAGTGCTGGGGCTCTGGGCAAGTGACCTAACCCTGGGGACACGGTGGCGACTGCATGCACAGATCTGCTTCTCACCTCAGTTTCTGACCAGACCGACCAGACGAAGCGGGGCAGGAGAGGGCAGAATCCAAGCTCAATCACGGAAAAGGGCTGAGTGAAGCCCCGCGGGGGCCTGATGGGGGGACTCGCCATCTCCCATCCCACCAATGCTGGGCCTGCCGGGCTTCTCCGCGGGCGCTGCCCAGAGAGGGCCTGATGCCTGAGGACAGAGGACACCCGCTCCTTGCACGGGGCTTGTTCCTTCCACATGGAGGGACATCGGCAGCAGGCGGCAGTGCTCCCCAACACTCAGCCTGTCTGGGCCCCGCTGCCCCATTTGTCAAACATGGGTGATGTGATGATTGACTTCACCAAGGCTCTGGCAAGAAGCAAATGCGGGTGCAGTGTGTCTCCCAGGAAGACCTGGGGTGGGGACCGCCCTGCAGAGGGGAGGCCTTAGGTGCATTCTGAGAGGCTAATGCAGGCTGCAGAGTCTTCGAGAGGCAAGTAGAGGTGAGACAGGGTCCCGGAGCGGCTTCACTGAAGGGCATGGGGATCTAGCCCTGGGCGGCTGCTGAGGGATTTTTGAGCAGGCGGTGTGAGGAGAGGGGCAGCAAGAGGGAGACAAGGCAGGTAGACCAGGTAAGGGACAGGGAGTGGTAGGTGGATGAGATGAGGTGTTGGGAAGAAGATTCCAAGCAGAGGAAAGCAGCCTCTGAGAGTTGGAAGTGGCCAATTCCGATGACACAGACACCTGCCTTCCCCCAGCACTGGCATCAACGCTTTGACAGAGGGGAGTGAGCAGAGGTCTGAGACAGATGGGAACAGTGTATCCCCAGCAGTGAGGGCCATGACCACCCTCCTGAGGCAGGCAATGTCCCATGTGTCAGCCTTCTCCAGGGACTGCCACAAAACTCAGAAGCAAAGGAAGGAAAAAAGATTTCCTACCACTTTCCAAAAATAGGAGGAAAATGAAGCAGAATAATTAGAATTAAGAAAACAAGCTTTTTTCCCAGACAGTATTTTAACCAGAAAGAAATGGAATGCAGTGATTCCATTAGGGAAATGCCAGAAACAGATTATACTGTAGGACTTAAGAGCATTAACCAGCTAATGAACGAGGCTGGGAGAAGTTTGGGAAGATGGCATGGACTTTCTGAAATGAGCAAACAATGGCCCCCAAAGGGGAAATTAATTCAATGCTTGTTCTTCTCTCCAGTGACAGTGGTGTCTCCGTCTGTGAGCTCCCCCTCCTCTCGCAGAGCAGCAGAGTGGAGCTGCTTCTGCTGGACTTCCAGGGTTCAAGTCCCAGCTCAACTACTTACTAGCTGTGTGACCTTCACCTAGATAATTCACCTCTCTGTGCCTCAGACTCCTCATCCACAATTCAGGATAATTACAGTACCTCTCTTGTAAGGCTGTTGTGAAGTATTCTAAGTTAATACGTATAAAGCACTTAGCATTAAATATTAAGTTAGTATTTGCAAATCATTTGGGAAAGTGATTGACATACAAGCACCATGTGAATATCATCCTATTCTCATTGTCACTGGATAAAAAGGAACCCCAGGTGCCCTTTTGCACAGCACCGGCACTCAGTACTCTTCCTGAAAAGCAGACCTGGCTCATGGGCTTCTTTATTCCAGTAAAGCAAGGGCTCCAGGCTTCCTGAGGCTCCAGCCTGTGCCGGAGTGCCAGGCAGACCATGCCAGCCCCACAGGTGGGGGCAGCCCAGCCTTGCTGTCCCTGTCTCCCAGGTCGAGGTCCAGGCCAAGAAGAGGACACCATCCTGGTCAAGCAGCAGCATCTGGGGACTTCTATTGACCGTGAACCCTAGGTCTGAATCAGCAGTCTGCTGAGAAGCCTGTCTAGGAACCACGGAATAGACGGTTCCAGAAGCCCTTCCTGGCTAGCGTGATTCAGATTTCCCCGCTGTGTTCCTTCCCTGTTGTGAATGGAGCTGTGACGCGTTTATTCTCCTACTCGGTTAGGTCTCTGCTCACCTCTGTCCTTGGAGCCCGCTCCCCCAAGCGTCTGTGAGCCCTTGCCACCACCCTCTAGCTCTCCGCTCTGTGGATTTTTCTGACAGCATGCATCTCTCCTGATGGACCATACATTTCATTGTTCCCTGTATGCCTTCCCCTGCTTGCCTGTAAGCTGCACGGAAGAAACAAGGCTTTGCTGGTTTCCTTCTGTTCTAGAACAGTGCCTGGTACACCGTGGGCATTTAGTAAATATCTGCTGGACAGAATTCCAGATTATGGTGGGGGGTGGGGGATGCACATAATCTCTCTTGGGCAGGGCCCACAGAGTACTTTCCCGGGAAATTTGTAACAACAGTACTGTCGGGTTGTTGCCGTGGGTCAGAGCTTGGGGTTGGCTTTCCTGGGACTTTCGAAGGGCGTGTCCAGCAAAACCTCTTCCAGTGCTTATTAATCCAGTGCAGTTTCTCAGAACTTACTCCAAATCTGCTGGAGCACAATCTCTGAGTACAAGGGAGGGCACTGGGAACATGGATTTTAACAACTTCCTGGTGATACACAGATCCCCAGCCTGAAAGCTCCAATCTAGCTTCTCGTGAGGCTCTTGATACACACATGTTTGATGGCACTGGCCCCAGAAACGAGAAATACATAGTATGTTAACTAACTTGAGTGTAAATAAAATTCTAAAAAAAAAAAAATAAATAATAAAACGGATCTGAACTACTCTACAGAAAGACTTCACTTTCCTACTTCTTTAGATGCCCAACAAAGAGGTCATGACAGAAACAGACAGTGGCATCCCTGAAGGTCCTCCCTGGGAAGACAGAGGCAGTGCAGACCAGTGCCGCCCCATGCCAGGGCTCGGCGGGTGTATAAACCTGGCTGGCAGTAATGGCTGTGGACCAGACTCAGGCTGGACCCTTCCCAAATATTCCCAGATGATGGGGTATGCATTAGGCTCGTGCCTCATGTCTGGGTCTGGACAGGCTAGGTAGGGCACCGCAGCGCATTAGACTTGAATCCAACACCTAGAAGGCGGACAGAGTTTAATTCCTGTCACATTCCCGGTCCAGCTGCAGACCAACTGGGATGGAAACTTCAACGGCGAAGGCAGCTGCTTGGAAAGACCGTGGGGACTCTTCGTCTGGGACAGGGGGCACCTCTCCTGATTGGGGTGGGGTTGTGGGGCGAAGTGAGCGCGACTCACCGGGCATCACACCTTTGATGTCACTCTCGGGGTTCATGCAGTTCTTCTGCGTGAAGTGCAGGATGAGCTTCTTGGCGGCCTCAAACTGCTGGGTAGCCATTAGCCACCGCAGGGACTCAGGGAAGACCCTTCAAAGACACAAAGGGAAATGGGTGAAGGTCTTTGGTTCTGTAGGGCATCAAAAAACACAGCCTTGGGGTCCCTGGGTGGCTCAGTCTGTTAAGTGTCTGCCTTCAGCTCAGGTCATGATCCCTGGGCCCTGGGATCGAGCCCTGTGTCGGGCTCCTTGCTTGGGGAGGGGGGGCGGAGCCTGCTTCTCCTTCTGTCTGCAACTCCCCCTTCTTGTGCTCTCTCTCTCTGACAAGCAAATAAATAAGATCATTACAAAAACCAAAAAAACACCAAAAAATCACAGCCACTGTCCTGGAAGGAAGCTTCACAGATGGTAGCATTCAGTTTCCACCCAGGGGAAGTGGAGGCCGGTGACTGCTCAGGGCTGTCATGAGCTGAGTCAGAGAAGCGAAACTCTGGGCAGGTGAAGGGGTCTACATATTTTTGAGAAAGTATAAAAACAACGATTTTCAAAATGTGGCAGATAGCAACAACAATCCTACCCACTGTGTCAAGAAATCAGTGTAAACTTGTCCCTAACTATGAATTTCTACAGCAGGTTTTAGCAGTTTGTTGAAGGGCCGCTTCTGTTCTATTTTGTCACAAAGACCAAATATTAGTAGAAGGATTAAGTTAAAAAAAAATGTCTGACGTGAGCAACCAGTTACCTTCAGTTTTCAAACGTCTGAAAGCTTTCACAGGACTTACCGATAGAACTATTTTCATCTTCCTGCTAACTGCATGCTCCATCTCTTTGAGATAAGACCACAGAACACAGCAGGTCTCAAGTTTTATTAGCAACAAAGTCCTTGTTTGTGTTAAGAGGAGACCTTGTGAGGAGTCCCAGTTTAAAACAAAACCAAAAAACCAAAAAACCACCAGCGTTTTACTCTCAGTGCATTTTGTCAGCTTACTTTTATGACAGTATTTACAAGTCGATCAAAGAGAACAGGGTGCCCGGTTGGGGCAGGGGGTCAGCCCAATTTTTCTGGCCAATATTAGTCAACATTCTAGACTTTGCAGACCGGCGAGGTCTCTGGTTAACCCCTCAACGGCCGCATGCCCGAGCACCCCCGGACGACTCGTGCAGGAACAGGTGTGGTCATGTTCCCCCCGAACTTTCCAAGAGGCGAGGGGGCACCCCTAACAGGGAGGGAAGCACAAGTTGTTCCATCCAGCCTGGGCTCTAGTGATCGGTGTCAGTTACACAGTATCAAGGAGTCCTGACAGATGTTGCTAGGAAGTTAGCACTACAGCTAACCCTGGCAGCCCTGCAGGATCCGGAGAGCCTCTAATTAAAGTATTCTAGAAGCCCCACTGTAAATCTTCTGTTTGCTCATGCAGGATCCCACACACAACTACGAAATCAAGCTCATTTTCTGTGTTGTACTTTCTCTAAGCGGTCTGATCAAGTTACTGAGCACTGAGAGGTGGGTTCCGCTGTTCCTCTATGGCAGATTTTAGGTCTTGTTTGGGCGGAGCCCTCTTGGCAGCGGCCATTTGGAGCAGCCGCACTGCTGTGTGCTCATCACACCGTTGGGCGATGGCAGGACACTCTGGGGTGGATCGGAGGTGTTTCTATAAACAACACTGGGGAGGCTGGATGGAGAGCCCAGGCCAACCCAGAAGCATCCCCAATTTCCAGATGCCCCATAGGATAGCCCCCACCGTGGCAGGCCACCTGCCACAGCCCTTGACTACTGGGCCGAGGGAGGCTCCACAGGGCTGTGGCCTCAATAATGGACCCGAGAGCTGCCTGGACTTCGGGGTGCCCTTTGGCAGGGGCCCCACTGCCAGCACCAGAGCAAAGCTGTCACCTTCCTCGGCCAGGCACTGTCACAGGTGGTCCAATACACTTAGCCACCTGGGGAGAATCTTTTAAAAAGGCATCTCAGAACACGAGCTCATTTAGTCCTCTGATAGCACAAGATGTTTTGCAGGTGGTCTCTGAAGTGTAAAATATGGTCTACAGCAGGACAAAGTTTGGGTCCTTTTAAAAGTAATTTACATCAAATGTTTATGGTCCAAACTCCACAGTAGGGAATGGAATTTGAAAGTCAAGACCATAACAGAGCGCAATGCATGAAGAACAGGGCCCAGAGCTGGAGAGGCAGAAGCTAGGAGAAGTGCAGCTCACCTCCACCCCTGGGGGGCCAGGATCCCCAGGTGCCCAGTGCTGCTGGCACAGAGCAAGTAAACAAGCAAGGAAGGTCATCCACCAGAACACGGGTTTTCATGCCCCAGGAAGCTGAGGTCCTCTTCCTCTGTTTACCCTGAAGCTTTGCCGACAGGGTGGGGCTAGGTGGGGACAACTGTCGTGACATGTTCTGTGAACAGTTCTGAGCCCTGGAATGGGAGGTGAGTGGCAGTTCCAGGGAACTACAAAGTGATGTCTAGTTGATGTCACTTTGTCTTCAAGGGCAAGCCCTGCACTTTGCAGAAAAAGCCAATGTTTGGTCACCGAAATCCCATCAGTCTAGGCTTTAAATCCTTCCAGGACCCACACAGCCCTGGTCCTTCAGGAGAAGAGGCTCCTCCTCCCAGGTTTCAGAGCCACAGATGGAGACCGGGGTCCTGTGTGGTGTGGGGGCACATGGGCTCGCGGTCTCAAGAGACGTTACCCTACTCATGATGGCCCTGTCACCCCCTATCACTCACTTCTGTCGCCCCCAAATCATGCCTCAAGATACCAGACTTCGGATAACTAAAAATCGATAAGGAAAAATAAACAGCCCTTATGAGAAATGACAACAAGCAAGTCTCTTCCTAGAGGATCTTTGAGAACTGCAAAGCTTGTAGAAGAGGGTTCAAGGACAGCACCATTTGCAAAGGCACGCCATGATCTTCGGATTTAAGAAGTGGGTACAGGCCTCTTCTGGAGCTCAGACATTCTGTCCCCAAATTCTTTTCATCCAATATGCGTTGAGGCGTCCCACGTGGCCACATCGCTGACCTCAAGCTAAGAGTCCTCCAGCGTCAGAGGGAATCTCTATACATAAATAGGCAGACAACTAAAGGAAGAAAACACATGTGATTTCCAAGTGATCTGGAGAGAAGTCTGTACAGTATGGGACACACTGGGGCCAAGAACTAGAGTGGGCTGTTGTAAGGAGGGGTGCTGGGGAGACTTTGTAGGGTGGCGGTATGCTTGGGCTTCTTGGGAGATGAGCAGATACACACTGTGGGGCGTTTGGGGACAGAACCCCGAGAAGAGGCACAGGGCCATGAAGCAGTATGTGTCCGGGGGGCGGCAAGCGGGTAGAATAGGGATGCTGGATGTGAGCTGAGAAGAGAGGAGAAGAGGGAGAGAGGCAGGGCCCAGGTGGTGGAGGCTCCTGAGCTCCACGGAGTCTAATGAGCTGCAGCCACCCGACCAGAAGGAACTGCACTGATGACAGGGTGCTCTCCCAGAAGACCTGGACACAAGAATAAGGGCCAACTCCCATTAGCCAGCCGGTCCCGCTTCTGGTGGCCAAGAGCATCGCGAAATGCCTTCCCCAGAACTGGATTTACAACCACCGGGCCCTCTTGTGCACGTTTCCCACGTACTGAATACTTTCCAACTTGTGACGGGTCGTGATATTACCCCAATTTTACAGATGAGAACAATCAGGCACAGAAAGTTCGAGTACATTGTCTAGATGCCAGAGCTGTTAATTAGCAGAGATTAACTGCACGCAGGCAGTCGGACTCAGAGTCCACGTCCCTAACCTGGGGGGTGTGGCTAAGGAAACTCACGCATGCAGCCTGGACGGCGCACAGGTGACAGCACTTGGGACACATGGTTCTAGCGCTGCCCCTCAGGGGTTCCAGAACGGCCTGAGCCCAGAGGGTGCCTGTAGGGAAGGGTGAAGTTTTATGATGCCCACCACTTACTTACATTTATGACAAAGCCATAAAGCACTCGCTGGACTACCGGCCTCGGAGAAAGCCCAGAGATGGCTTTCTAGTTCGGATAATGTGCAGAGTGGCCACATTACGGAAGCTTAACGATCTCTCTTCTGACAAGTACATAACGGAGTAGCACCATGCAAATTAAAAAGCCGGCCAACAGCCCAGGACCTAGGAGGATTGTAGCTGAACCTTAGAGAAACTGATCATTTTCAACCAAAAGAAAAGAGCACTGTAGGCAGACGGTAGCCGCATCTGCAGCTGGTAAGAAAGTGACCTCGGGGGTGACATCTGCAACCAGGACAGGTAACCAGGCATGAAGGCCACAGAGGCTTCTCTGGGAGGTAGTTTCGCTGTGGCCTGTGGCTATGGCTCCGGGAAGAGGAAGCGGCCACGGGGCCAGTGGCTCGCCTCAGCCCGCAGGAGCCCAGCAGGAAGTTTCTAAAGCTAGAAGGATTTAATTCTTTCAAGCTCCTTATGTGGCAGTGGCATTATTATCCCTCTTGTGCAGGTGAGGAAGCTGCAGCAAAGGAAGTACAAGTACCTGGCCCAGAGGACACAGCTCTCAAATGGCAGAGCTGGATTTGAACCCATGACTAGAAAGATGTTGAGGCTGGGATTGCTCCAAGCCAGGTGGTTCTGTGAGCCCCAGGGCTTCTGCCAGAAGGATGTGGGCCAAACTGCATTCCAGCTGCTCTGGTCCTAAACCCCACCCGGCAAGCAAGCCTGGAGCTGAGTGAGGGCGGAGGGGCCCTGCTAGGCAGACGCCTGGTCTCTCCTCTGCTGAGGATCACAGGTGCACGGGCCTCTCGCCCTGAGGCAGACGACAGATTGTGCTGAGGCCGTCTCCAAACGGTGTTTGGGATGGTTAGAAGGTCCACCATCCTGTAGTCACGATTCCAGAGTCCCAGCGGTTCCGAAATCCAAAAACCTTACTGTTTCACTCACTTGGCAAAGACACGGGTACATGTCAGCATTTTGAGTCTTCAGGCACTGCTCCGCCTTGGCTGTGGAAGCTTCGAGTATCTGAGGCTGACTAGCTGAAGGCGTGACGGGGCATGGACAGCTCAGAGGCTGGGACAGGTGACGGCGGAGCTGTGCGCGGACGACCGGCACCTGCCCAGTGCCTGCTCACCCCACGGCCTCCCGCCACAGTCAGAAGGGAGCCACCCTCTGCGCTGAGCGACAGCTGGGGATGGCGGACCAAAGCCTTTGGCTATGAAGTTAAATCTTCATTAAGAAAATCATAGATTGGGGCATGTGGGTGGCTCAGTGGGTTAAGCCTCTACCTTTGGCTCAGGTCATGATCCCAGGGTCCTGGGATTGAGCCCCACGTCAGGCTCTCTGCTCAGCAGGGAGCCTGCTTCCCCCTCTCTCTCTGCCTGCCTCTCTGCCTATTTGCGATCTCTGTCTGTCAAATAAATAAATAAATAAAATCTTAAAAAAAAAAAAGAAAATTATAGATAAACCCATTCACTACTTAAAAACTAAAACAGGCCGCCTGGGTGGCTCAGTCCGTTGAGTGACTCTTGGATTCGGCTCAGCCGGTGATCGTGCAGTCGTGGGATGGTGCCCCGCATCAGGCTCTGTGCTCAGTGTGGAGTCTGCTTCAGATTCTTTCTCCCTCTCCCTCTGCCCCTCCCTGCTCTCTGTCTCTCTCTCAGTAAATAAAATCTTAAAAAAAATATTGCAGCCCTCCTGAACCCATTGCCCCAATCCTGGTGCCCTTACATGGCCCTCATCCTTCCCTCTAGGGGCTAACACCTGCCTGGTGGGGTCGGGTCCTTCTAGTCACACTCTGGGCACTTGTACACTTACATATTTCCATGCTTCTCTGCTATATTGCACTGTCCTCCACTTTCAGTGAGAAATGCTGGTTTCACCCTCAAAAATTGCCTTCAGGGGTGCCTGGGTGGCTCAGTGGGTTCAAGCCTCTGCCTTTGGCTCAGGTCGTGGTCCCAGGGTCCCTCAGCAGGGAGCCTACTTCCCTCTCTCTCTGCCTGCCTGCCTGCCTCTCTGCCTACTTGTGATCTCTGTCAAATAAATAAATAAAAATAAAGATCTTAAAAAAAAAATTGCCTTTGACTGGCACACATTTGCCCACCGGTGGTCCAGAGACCATCACCCAAAAATGTGCGTGCGGTGGTTTTTCTATGTTGAGGTCCTGGATCAAACCCATGCTAACTTCCTCCTTGTGAGCTGGGGTCGCCTGACACAAGGCCGATCAACAACCTGAGCAATGGTACTTTCCAGCGTGTACATGCGACATCATAACACCACCAATCTACATTATTCCACCAAAAGCCAAGGCCCAGCAATCACATGAGAAGGGCCTCTGACTCAGTCACACGGAGCTTTTGGACGCCATCCCCACCGAAGGCAGACTGGGGGCTTCCCACTCAGACACCCGTGCTCTAGGTCTGAAAGCCCAGGGCAAAGAGGAATGGGGAGAGGCCATTCGGAGAGGAGGGGGCCCACAGGCTTGGTGAAGACAGGACGGCTGCCAGCGTGGGGAAGCACAGACGGTCCAGTCTCGACCCCGTGCTACGGCTCGCACACCCTGAAGGCTCACACTTTGGGAATGCACCTGATGCCGTAATGCAAACCCTCTCATCACCCACCAAGAAAAGGCCAGGTTGTAAAAATGAACTTCAGAGTCAGAGTGAGGCCTCTGACTCAACCCCGCCCCTCAGGGCAAAGCACAGGGGCTGAGCCCTCCCATGCCTCTGGGTGCCTGTGGGGGGATGGTAACAGCGACAGGGACAGACCTGGACTTTCGGCTTTAGACCTGTAGACCAGTATGATTTTCTCCACGTCACACTACTTCATAGCATTGCTTAAAAAGCAGCAAAGTCTAAAAAAAAAAAAAAAAAAAAAAAAGCAGCAAAGTCTATTTTAGAAAGATGCCCACCAACTGCTACACTGAAGTGCTGACTCTTGACGAGTTATATGGAAAATTTATTTACATGGAACCATATTCCCAGTGGTATTGCGTAAATGCTGTTACTATGTCAAGGCTGATAAATTTTCCATGTTCTCCTAATTGCTACCACTAGATGGTTGTTCTTCAAAGCTGTTTGCGTGCCATTCAGACAAGGAGAACCCTATCTGCTTCTCCTCTCGGCGCACTCCCTGACTGGCTACATGCTTTTCAGATCACTACTCTATGATTTAATAGTAATGTGTTGTTTCTGATACACTTTCCTGTCTTTGGCTTCATTCCTGCTTTTTCTGTTATTTGGCTAAGTCTTAAGCCCATCTGATTTCCATTCATGGATCTGCTTCACACCTAGAGTCAGTGGGTAGAATTAGTAATTAAAACTCAATACTGTGATCCTGTCCTAATACTAGGCAATCACTGTTTTTTTTTTTTTCTTGACATTTAAAGATAAAACCAAGTATTCCTTCTACCCAGTTGGAGAACCAGTCACAGGCCAGGATACTATCTAGGCCATCTTCTTGCTAATTCATTTAGCACCTGCTCAGATAAGATGCCAACTTGGCAATTCTCTGCATTAAAAAAAGCATGTCTATAATTTTTAAATTACTGTCCTAGAATATTTATTCATAAAGAAAAAAATAGAAAGGAAGAGTAACAGTTTATACTCTATCAATTTTATCCTCAAGTTGTTTTTCTAAAGTATTAAATTTAGAGTGATACGTGTGTGGACATTCATGTTGTCAATGTCCATCATTCATGGGATCAGTGTGTACGGGGCGTGATCAACCTGCCAGCAGGAAAAACATGTCAATTAACAGATGCCTTACAGGGTAAGAGCCTCCCTCCAGCAGGTCATCCAGTGTCGACGGAAGGACACAGGTGAGGTTGGGAGAGTTGAGCCATGGCAGGTTTTTAGAAGCGAAGTTTCCCTGAGTGTATGTGAAAAGCATCTCAGGCCGAACTAAGACCATCACCTGATTTAAAGAGGCGATTCTAGCTGTTAGTACTTCAAGGTTAGTTCTAATCACGAAGTATCATAGTGCTATGAAATTCTGAAAAGAGTCTCAAAATTTAAAAAATGAAATCAGTCTAGAATTGAATGAAATACAAGTTGGGAGAAAATTTTAAGTTTCTGGTCCAAAGCTCTTAGAAAAATATAGGCTTGGTTCCTGCAAATAAGCTTTCACTTGGATTTTTTTTTTTTTTTTTAACTTTAGTTCTGTCTGGTGTGTGTGTGTGTGTGTGTGTGTGTATAAAGGTAAGTCAGCTCAATTCAGGAGATAGCAAGTGTATATGAATTAGATATTTCTAAAAAAATTCAAATTCATGATTTGAGTTAAACTTAGTATTTCCAGGAGGTGGGATGAATATCATAAAATTAAATAAAAATGGCTTTTAGGAAGATTAAATCCCAAAGTTTTCCTGGTGTCTTCTAAATGTCTTTATAGAATATAAAATTCCTTCATAATGAAATGGGCATCCCGCTTATTTGTCACATAAACTCAGAACTTTGTGTCTCTGATATTTTCCAAAACGGTACACACCTGCCATAATTCTTTCTTACAGAAAAATGATAAAGGGACTACATCAGGAGCCCCAGGTTTATACACCAGATTTGTGACCTTGGGCAGACCACTTAACCCTCTGGGCCTCAGTTTCCCCACATCTGTAGAAAAGGGCAGGGGTGTGGAAGGACACCAATGCCTTACTTGGCACCAACATTCTCTATGTATATTTATTTCACGAGGCTAATAGTGACTGTTGTCTTCTTCTGAGAGGTATAAAAGACGCCGATCATAGCCATGCACCGTACAAATATTTTAAGGCTGCCTTAGGTTTTGGACCATGGAATGAAGTCAGTGCCGAGAATGTCTTTAGAGCTAGCCTTTTAAATAAGCAACCCAGAATATTTTACAATTGCGATAAATTTAAAATGTTCCTCGGTTCACATTTGAAACACGAATGCTTGGAATTCACCTGAAAATGTTCTGTAGCCTTGAGAGTACCTGGGTTAATTTTCTCCACCTTCTCTCTCTTTATATCCTCTTTTCCCTGATCCCTTTTACTAATTTACCCAAGTAAGCCATTATCAGGCTGCAGAAAATATAAGGCTCCCAGGGCATTAAAAAAAATCACGCCGCAGGGGAATGGATCTGGCAAGCATTTTTGCCACTGATTAAAAAAATGTGATGCTGAAGAACGATCGGAGGAGAGAAGTGGGCAGCAGGCAGCCAGGCTGGAGGCTGTCACTGCCTCTAACTGGAGTTTTATGGGCACCTCTGTCTTAGCTGTGGTCCACGGAGTCCGGTCCACCTTCTCCCGGAGTCGGCCTCTCCTGACCTGCGGATAAAGGAGCCCACAGAGACCACAAATTCCTCGACTTGTCATCAGCATGGCCCCGCTGGTTCCATCCTGACCTCGGACCCGGCTCTGGAAAGCAGCTTCTTGCCATTGCCATGAGCACGCTCACCCCTCCCGAGCTCCGCAGAAACGGTGTGGACGGGGTCAGGTCAGGCCGATCTGTCCGGGATCCCCGCTTCTTACCGCGCCAGACACGCGGTCTTGCCAGAGCTCCGCGCTGATGGGGCTGGGCTCCTCCAGCTCACTCTTGTTTCCATCCACGTGGAGTCTTGCCAGCGGCCAGCGGCCAGCGGGGCAACCACTTAGCAGTTATCCCTAGACGCCGGTCACCGGAGCGCCACCTCCCCTCTTTCCCCGGGCTGCCAGCAGTCGCCCCCACCGCTCCCACTGCGCACGCGCTGGCACCCACCCGGGCCCCTGAGCGAGGCCTGGACTCGAGACTCCAGGACCCTCCAGCTCCCACAGCGCAGCGCGATGGAATGTCGGAGCACATCCTGGCGTGCGCACCGTGAGGACTACGGAGCTGGTAACGCCGGCCTTCAGAGCAGAGGACGTGGAACTGAAGCGCCATGTTCCCACGTTCACAGATCGTCTTCCACTCGGACTTGGAAGCAGTTTCATCGGCCACAGGGGTTCCTATTATTTTACATAATCTCTGCAGACTCAGAAGTTAAAAATGGGGCAGCCTCCTCCCTGAGGGCTCCCTAAAATGCCATGCCATTAGCAGATCCCCAAACAGCAAGTCAGAGAACATTCTGATCTCACTTTTAACTGCTCACCCCATTGTTAGGATTGAAATGTGGGCTACCATTTTTATTGATGCATTGGCCTTGGTCATGATGAATCCAATCTTCCCCCATCTAGATAATTTGTGGACAAAGAGGATTTGAGCAAACTTCTTTTTCGGCTTTCAATTTCCCAGAAGTGTCCTCAAATTAACTATCTGATAACCTGTAAAAATAATTATTGCAGAATTTCAAGCTCCCAGAAACTATATGGTTTTTATGATTCACCTCTTCTAGTTTCCTTTGAGGAAAAGATTTTCTGGTGTGACTTCCCTGTTGGTATAACTGAATTCAGTTTTCCTCCTGCTGTGTTGGGAACCTGGCGGCCTTCCTTTACCAGTAATAGGGTTTGCAGCATGTGGTACTTTTGACTGGCTTCTGAAATAAAATGGCTTTTGATGGAAGGAGGTATTGTGTCCCTCAAGTGTGTGTGGGCAAGATAAAAGACTGAGAATCGCTAGAATGAATATACATACATATATATGTATGTGCGCTCACACGCGTGCACACACACACACACATATATATATATAAGGTTTTAAGGGGTCTTTTAAAATCATTTCCACAATGACAAGAAGCAAAATTAATCCTTCCATTTAACACAGTTTTTTGGAGTCCCCATTAGGGAAGGTACTGATCGCCCAATGATTTCAAGAAATGTTTTCGTACATGTTAGGGAAATGCTAAATAACAAGAAGAACTAGAAGACGAGACCCCCCCCCCCCTTGGTGAGAAACATCCTCTGTGCCCCACGCATGGTGGGCCAGGACTCTCCCCATCTGCCCAGCATGCTGGGTCTTACCCCGGGGGTCCAGAGGCACCGAAAGCGCCATGACTGAGAGGCTACTGGTCCTCATTCTGGCTCTGGGTTTTGCCTGCTGGCTTTCATGCCTCGGCTCCAGGTACCACCAGTTCTAGGACCGCAAAGCAAGTTGCTGAATAGCTCTGTGCCTCAGTTTCTCCATCTATACTAGAGGCCTTCCTACCACCTCCTCCAGAGGCTCACTGGGAGGACCCAAGGGGCCAAATTATTGAAAGTGCTTGGTGGTGCCTGGCTCGGAGCAAACCCTCCAGAAATGTTAAAAATGAGTATGATTCTGGCCAAAATATTTCTGATGATATTTGAAAAGAGCCAGTGACATTTAGGGCCATTTTCATTTTTTTGCTGGATATTTATCTAACCCGAGGCCATTTAAATGTTTCATAATGGCTCTTTTCTTGAAAATTTTTAAAAAATTAAATCACTTTTAGCACATACCTTTATCCTAAGAGTTTTGTTTTCCTCCTCTACCCTGTGAGTTCCTTATGATAGCGTGTTCTTGTTTCCTCTGTTTCAAGGTATACCTTTCAGTCGGGGAACTGATACTATTACTTATTCTCGGTGCTCTGCCGTGTGGCTTGATCTTTCTCTAATTTCCTCCTTATTTCCCATATGGTTTATTATCTCCTTCTTATGCCTTCCCAGATGCTTTTGATGATCACGCTGATTGCCAGCAGCATTTTTTCCTCTCATCAGGATCAAACTCCAGCGGAACAAAGCGCAGTTAATAATTCACCATCTTCACACATTTCCAGCATGTCTGTTCTTTCTCAAAGCAGCTGGGGCAAAAATACACGTTTGGTGAGTCCTGGATGAGAATCCTCCCTAACTGGGTGCGCAGCTTAGGGTATTGGAGGAGAGCAAAGGAAAACTGCACCTGGTCACACCGAAGGCAAAAACTCAGGGAGGATGCCCCCCGCTGAGCCTCCTCAGAGGACCGCACAGTGACGGGGAGAAACCTGTCCCTCCCATTACCCTTCAGCACAGGTTGTAACTTGAGACTTCAAAACACATACGCATCTGGGTTTATGTTCTCATAGTGCAGATAAAATTGTTAGATCCGGGACCCAGGTTTTTTTTTTTTTTTTTCCTTCTTTCATCTGTTCTGGGAATACCTATGACTTCTGCTGTCTGAGATGATAAGACGAATTTGTTCTCTGCAGTGGAATTGGATTGGACAGCCAGGCCTTGTAAGATATCTCCCTCGTTCTCCAAGGATGGGATCTGTTTCCTTTGCCTGCAGAACCAAGAAACTTCTTCCTACAAGAAGTGAGGCCCCTCCACAGCTAACTCAGATCTTCTTCATGCTTCGACACCATCTTTATTTTGGGTCTGGGTCCCTCAGTCCATGTGCAAGACATCTGGCCTTTATTCTGTGACGGACCCATCCTGCTTCTCAAATGTGAACATTCCTCAGCATCCCCTGGAGGGATTCTTAAGCGGCAGACCTGTGCCCCAGCCCAGACATGTGGGCCCAGGCAGCAGGCCTTGGGTGGAGTCTGAGAATTTGTGTTTCTAGCACGTTCCCAGGTGGTAGTGAGGCCGCTGGTCCAGGGACCACATAAGGAGAACCACTGATGTTTGACAGCCAGCTTTTAGTGACTTTCTCACACTTTTGAGTGCTCTAGTGAAGCACTTAGATGCCCTGGTTTCCCCAGCTAAAGCCAGGAATAGACCCACCGACCAATTCCAAGGGTGAACGGTTACTGGAGGGTGACACGCAGAAGCATGCTGTGAATCCCAGGAAAAGTGTCCCTAAAACACTGAGACATGTTCCAACCAGGGTACATCCCGGCACCTCTGCCACAGAGGAGGCGCAGGCTGTGAACATAGTGATGTTTCTCCTCCTGGCTAAGGGGTCCACTGTGTTCACAGCGACACCCCCACACCCAGCCAACACCGCCTGCGGAAGGGTGGGTGTTCTCACGTGGCAATAGGAGCCCTCCCTGGGGACCTTACTGAGTTGGCACCACCACGGTCCCCTGGCACACGCTGGGTCCAAAGCTGATGCGCCATGCTTGTTTTTATGAATAATCGTGTGGACTCAGCATTAGCTTATGTTTGAAGGTGTGGTGGGGTCACGTATCAACATTTTGGAAGAGTGGCATGGATATCTTCATCTCTCGCAATCCCTACATCGTGCTG
This sequence comes from Mellivora capensis, assembly GCA_004024625.1. NCBI lineage: Eukaryota > Metazoa > Chordata > Mammalia > Carnivora > Mustelidae > Mellivora > Mellivora capensis. The sequence goes on from PISX010000885.1 coordinate 54,426, forward strand.
TCCCCCGCCAACACTTCAGGTGGATACCCCGTGGTGCCTTCTCACTCTGGCTAGGTCTCCCGGAGTCAGATTTACCCAGAAAACCTGAGGCCACCTGCCCTGTGTGTCATCTTCCCAATCTTCCACGCTGTGGTTTCCTAAGACGTTCTCACCTGATGCAGACCTGGACCCCCCCCCGCCCCCCCACCCCCGACGCACTGCCCCAGGCTGTGCCCTGCCCCAGGGCTCCTGGCGGAGGAGGCACTCTGTCTCCGAGCTGTGTGTCCTGGGGCAAGCTGCCGCTGGCTGGCAGGAACAGTTTTGTACACTTTGTGCAATTAGAAAGCAGCAGCCCTCCCAACTACCCCTTCCTCCACTCTGGGCTCACCCGCCACTTGGCACATGGAAGCAGAGGTTCTCTTAGGCTCCCCCTTCATCTGGTTTTGAACAGCGAATCTGCACTTCCCCCTCCCCCACCAGCCCCTTTTGTTTTCTGTGACCCTGGAAGAATTCCCCATTTATTCTGGAGAAAGGATAGGTCTGTATGGGTTACTTCTGGATGACCCTGATGCTCTGCTGCCCTTCCTTAAGCGATCATGCATGTCCAAGTGAAATGACGAAGCAGGCACTTCTTAGGCTTTGGTGTCCGGAGGGACAAAGACAGTGGGGATCTTGGCCTCGGGCCCTGGCAGCAACTGTGGAGCCACCCACCACCACTGCCAGGATTCTCATTCACGTGAGAAGTCTTCACAGTAGTCTCTCTCCTTCTGTTCTGGGTTCCTAACAATGTGCCTAGATTTGATTCTTCGAAGTATCTCACATCCCAGCGAGCACACCCTTTCGTTTTCTTGGGCCGCTCAACTTCTGAAGCTCTCCCTTCACTGAAGCCCCCGCAGGACTGCAGCTGGTTCTGCCTGGACCCGGAGTGAGCAGCACCCCCAGGCAGCGTGGGCAAGGATGCTCCTCTTTGATCGAGGCCCACCTGTGCGGGCACAGAGAGCAGGGCCCAAGCTGAGGGGCTCAACAGAGCCCCTGCCAAACCCCACCCGGTCCCTGGGCACATCACACCTCTGCTGACTGGTTTCTCCAGCCCCAGTCCCCCTTCCTTCCAGAACATTCTGTAACCCTGAAGCTGTTGTAGGGCTGTGCATTAATCATGCCTTTTTATTTCCTGTATTTTCTGGTGTTTCTGGGAGGGAAGATGGCCCCCCCACCCTAGGTTAGCCAATTCTTAGCGATAGCCAACAATTCACCTGTGAGCACACCTTTCAAGTACAAACCAACCGATCAGAGCCCCAACCCCACTGCCTCCTCCAAGGGCTCTTGCACTCCAGCCACTGTCCACCCGCTCTAGCCACCCCAGAGCCAGGTGCCAGACAATGAGGGACAGGCCCTGAGTCACAGAGCCTGCAGAAATCACACTAGCCAAGCCAGAGCCTGCTTATCCCATCCCACCCCTTTCTTCCGACCAGAACAGCATCCTCTCCCTCCTCCTTCTGCCTCCTTACCAGCTGGTGCTTCCCTGTGGGGCTCCTGGGACGAGGTGTGCCCCCAGCTCTTGGGAACTGTCTTCATGGCTGGCATCTCCTGACCCACTGGCCTCCCCCAGCCACTGCCCTGGGAAGTGTTAAATCCACACTTCCAAATGGGCGGGTTTCACTCAGGGCTCCCAGCCCTCTGCAGAGCCTCCTCCAATGCCCTTAGGACTCAAGATCAGACCTTTCCTCTCGCCAACTCTCACCTCACTTACTCTCTGAGCTCTCCCCTTAGGACAGGACTTGAGGCTCCAGTTTCCGGTGGGGCCTCCATCCCACAGAGAGCCCTGTGTCCCCCCACCCAGGAAACAGCCCGGGCCATGGCTCTCCTGCCCTCGTGGGCCAAAGCAGACCCGCCAGCACCTCTCACTGGGGCTGATCCCGAATGCTCAGGCCTCTCCAGGTGATCACCCCGTCCACTGTGGGGCGGGGGGCTGGGGGAACACCACACTGTCTCCCTTGGTCCCAGTCTCAGCCACCCTCCCACCAGCCCCAGAGGCAGACAGCCAGACCTTGTCAGAGCACATTCCTTCCCTGCTTAAACCTCCAGGTGTCTGCGTGGCTTTGAGAACAAACCCATCATGGGACGCCTGGGTGGCTCAGTCGGGTTAAGCGTCTGTCTTTGGCTTAGGTCATGATCACAGGGTCCTGGGATCAAGTCCCATGTCAGGGTCCCTGCTCAGTGGGGAGTCTGCTTCTCTCTCTGCCTGCTGCTCCCCCTGCTTGTGATCTCTCTCTGACAAATCAATAAAATCTTAAGAAAACAAAAAACAAAAAAAAGAGGACGCATCGTGCTGAAGGCCGCACTTGGTCTGACCCGCCTGTGTGTCTGAGCGCGTCCTTCCCACTCAGCGGCCACCGCTGAGAGCCGCTCAGAGCCAGCTCGGGCCCTGCTCTTCCCGTTTGCCTGTCTTTCCATCCAGAACGTTGTGTGACTTCCTCTTTCTGATCCTGTACTTAGGTGTCAGCCTGAATGTCACTCCCTGAGACGCCTTTCCCGACCACTTCAACTTCTTTTTCAGATTGCTCCATTTCCTAGAGTTCCCGGGAAGCAAATTTCTCAACCCATAGCTTCAGGCCGTCAGAGTGGAGTCCCAGGGACTCTGGGAGTTCACCCTTGGCAAGCATTTTCTTCCACGTGAGTCCTGAGTGCCTGGTCCGGCGACTCTCCACGGGAGCTTTTGTTCATGACCCTGAGGGTCCAGCGAGCTTCGCGGGTTCTGACATCAGTTTCTCAGCCTCACCAAGCGGCTGGGATCTGGGGCACACTGCCGAGGGTGGCGCAGGATTCCCGGCTCTGACGTCTTACACGTGGCTTGTTTCTGCCCGCCTTCCGAGGCGTCAGCCGGCTTTGGAGGTGAGCCCCGCGGCGGGCAACACTTCCGAATACTGTTGTTCGAGCAGGACTGTTCAGCACCCTGGCTTCATTCCAGGAGCTTGGTTATACGTGCATAAAGGGCCTGGGACCTTAGCTCCAGCCCTTGGGACGGGTCGTAAGATTCAAGCTCTTTGGGTCTCTTTCTGGTCCAGATGCCCTGCCCGCTGCCTCCGTGTCCACTCCAGCTTGAATGTTCCCCTTGGCCTGGGCCCTAGGACTTCCCCAGCAGCTCACTGCATCATGGCAACTTACACAGAGCATGTGGGGGTGGGGAGCTTCCTGCCAACCGTAGCACGTGGCACGGTGGCTGGCAAGAAAGAGCCGATGCTTCTTCCGGAGCCTTTCAGGCCAAGAGGCAAAGGTGGGCTGCATCTCTCGGCACTGGTTTCTTGGACCTGCCCCCCATTACACCCTGGCTTGTCACTGTAAAGCAGCTCACATTTATGAGCACTTGTTGGAGGTCAGACTTGTGCCAAGCACCTTAGAGAATAATATAAATACAAAATGATGATGACAATGATCACAGCTAAGATACTATATTTGGGAAGTACTGGTCTACCCTGGACTGCGGTGCCAGAGATGCGACCACATGGCATCAGTGACTTGGAACCTTCGTCCATCTGCTGGTCTGCGTGCGCGTTTTACTTGTCACACTACCCTGGATGTCCTTTTCACTAGAAAATTTTGTTTTTACACTTGTGAGTTTCAAATAATTTTTTTTCTTAGGTTTTATAGTATTATTTAAAGAAATGAATGTCTTACCTACCACTAAACCCTGATATGCTTTTTAAGTAAAAAATACAGTAAGATCAACAGGAACCCCTGTCCTTTACCATGTAGGTCAGTCCCTCAGACCTAATCCAAAGCCTTCCCTGCTGTTGCTTCCCGCCAGGTGTCCTCCTACCTGGGGCAGGTGGGACAGCACCTGGCAGAGACTCAAAGCCTAGCTCTTATAGGAGTCTGAGCCTCCAGGAGGCTGTGCCCATCCCCTCTCCAAGCCTCCGGCACCCCTCCAAGGGGCCAGCAGACAGCCCCAGGGGCCCCTGGGCACTGTAGTGAGAGGAGGTGGGTAGGAGGATGCCAGACCTCACAGAGGATCCTCTGTGGCAACAGTGCTCCCTCCCAGGGCCAGGGCCCCCAGTGGTCAGAGACAAGAGACAGAAGCTCAGGGAAGGCAGGAGACAGCACTGCATGTGGTCAGAGTGGCCTGGGTTCCAGGGTCAGCTGGGTGACCTCAGTTTTGTCACCTGTACAGTGGGGTGATGCAGTACGAAGACCGGATAACCTACTATTTGTACAGGGCTTGCCACGTGTGTGACATGAACATGGTATCAGCATTTGTTCAATAAATAAGTGCCCTTGAATTCCAAAAACAAGCAAAGCCCCGGTCTAGGTGCAGCAAGGGAAGGAACAGGAAGGACTTGCCTAGAAGATAGAAGGAAGACCTGTCCACTCCATCCTGCTTTGGGAAACGATTTCATTCTTCGCTTCTTAACACCCTGCTGGAGGGAGCAGGAGGTCCTGAAATACGAATGCTCCTGCGGGAGTGGGTGACGTCCAGGCCCAGCTGGCAGGCAAGGCTGCAGGGAGTGTGGGGGGAGGAGCCCAGAAGGCGAGCAGTGCACAGTTTGGGCAGCTGTCCCTGATGAGCGGCTCCCCAGCAGGTGGCCTTTCTTCATCCCTTATTGCTAGCTCCCTGCTGCTGCTGCCCAGGTCCTTCTGATGCAGTCAGCAAGAGTCGGGCTCTGGAGGAAAATGCACCTGTTCCCTCACTCACTGCGGTTTCTCTGCTGGAGGTCCTCCTACATGGTGCGGCTGGGGCCCAGCACCAGGAAGCTAACAGGTAGGGGCTTTCTTCCTGTCCCTGGCACTGTAGAAAAGGAAGTCCAATTAAGGAGCCTTCTCTGCTTCAGTGAACACTTACAGCTGGGACACAAGCTTCTTGCCAGAAACTGGGTTTCCATTAGTAACCAAGTCAGCGCAACACGGCGACGTATATATTCTCTACACGACAGGGTCTCGTACTCACGCGTGAAGGGAGTGTTGGGGTGGGGAGGAGCAGGGAAAGAAAGAAAAAGAGTAATTTATTAAAAAAAAAAAAGTCCCAACATTCATTTTTTCCCCCTAAACATCTCTCTATCCAAGAGTGGGGTTTTTCAACCTTGGCTAAGCATTAATCCTCTGGGGAGTTTAAAGAAAAAAATCGAGCTGCCCAGGTCATACCTCCCAGCCTAGTGTGTTCAGTTGTTTTTTCCCTGCAGTCAGCCAGCCAAAAGCTTAAGTTACACATGATTCTCAAAGGCCCAGTGGACTCATCAGGAGCAGGGGTGGACAACTTCCTGGAATGGACCAGAGTGTAAATATTGGGCTTGGCAGGCCAATGAGACTGTTGTACCTTCCTCAACTCTGCCATTGTGGCATGAGAACAGCCCGAGATGACACGTATAATCATGTGGACATGACTGTGCTCCAATGACTTTTTTTTTTTTTTTTAACCAAAACAGATGGCGACCAGATTTGGTTCAAGGACTCTGGTCTCTGCCCATCCCTAATCTAGAGGAGATAAGGGGGCTTTCCTAAATCACTCCTTGAATGTCTCCGCAGGTCCCTCTCCCAACACAAGAATCCTCCTTTTGCAAATCTATCCATAAGAATCCTATCAAAGTACCCCAGCAAGCAGGCCTCTGGCCAGACTGATGGAGGGTAGGTTCTCGGAGCAGCGGGGGAAAGTGCACTCGGGGACTCACTCTACTCTCTCTTGCCCATTTTTGTGTGTGTTTCAACATTTCCCAGGATACCAGGTTTAAAAGATGAGATTTTATAAGAGAGGAAAATGTCCTCACCGAAAAGAAACAGAAGCTGAACCGAACCAGAAGCTGGGGACTGTGGTGGGCCCCAGTCGCTTGAGCCCCTCGTCTCCACCCCCGGGGGGAACACCCTTCAGAAAGCGTTGGCAGAAGCAGCAGGTGGTGAAGCCTGCGGGGAGGATACTCACGACCAATAGAGCAGCATGAGCAGGAAGGGACAGATGATGAGCGCCTGGAGGACCTGCCAGTCCCGGCACAAGGCGGCCAGCCCGGGCATGAGGAACTGCCCTGCCATGGCCACGAAGCTCGCCACCATCGTGATCATGAACCGTTTTCCAGGGGGGCACAGCTCTATGCCTGGAACAGAAGGGACAAGAGAGACATGAGCGCTGTGCCCTGTAGCCCAGAGGAGCCACAGGGGCACCAGGATCAGTGAACCTTCTCAAACAACCAAGCACTGTAAAATTGAATTGTAAATTTGCTGGCTGCCACGAGAGCCCTACACCGTCCGTCAATGTTAAGATCCTTGTTTTTACAGCTGGATGAGTTGGAGCCTGAACTGGGAAGGGAGATGGTTGCTCAAGGTCACAGAGCGAGTCAGCAGCAAAAGAACATCATAATTCACTGTCGCCAAGCCCAGGAACCGGGAAACGCTGCTTTGTGTGTGGGGTAGTGTGCGCACGGCACAATCCCACCTTCTCTGCTCTTGGGGTGTTACCAAGCTTGCTGGAGGGCAGGATCCCTCTTGTGCCCACCTGCTGCTATTCCCTCTCTGGACGATGCTGTGTTAGGAGACCCCCTCCACCTCTGGACAGAGCTCCCGGAACGTCCATCTGCTCACTCCCATCATCTGCGCCCTCCCTCCTTCTAGTCCCAAGTCCCGGGCTCCTTTGCAACTGTGAGTTCCAGGCAATCTCTCTGCATTGTGAGACCAAGACAGACCAAGTGGCATCACGGTTAATCCATTTGAACAAGACAAAGCACCCCCCCTCCAAAAAAAAAAAAAATCTATAAGGCAGATTTGGACTATGTAGTAAGCTTCTCCTCTCTGCTGGAATTCTGCAGGCTACTGTGACAAGGGGATGTTGCACGACCCTTTCTCTGTCCCCGTGAGATAGACAGCTCCTCTGGCAGAGGCAAGTCCAATTCATGTTCAGAGCTTCAAGACAGTACTCCTGTCTGCCTTCCATAAATGTCTCCTGAAAGAAGGGACAGCATGATCCCCCCTGCTGGCAAGAATCCATGCTCTTAATTTGACCTTGAGTAAAAAAAGACTTGAGACGGTCACAAAACCTTTAGCCGTGGCACCGGAGCACCAGCCAGGACAGACCCAGAATGTGAATTCCTATCATCAAGGTCTCCACTCTAGACCGTTCGCTGAGTTTGATACATTTCCCGCCCCCCCCCCAACGGGGCACGTCGGTTTGTTTGCTAGTTATCTTCTATAACATGCAATATTCCCGAAAGCTTGCTTTAAAAAAATAGAAGAAGTAGAGTTAAAATGACTTTCTAAAAAAGAAGAGAGACCCTTGGGAGAGAATACTTTTTATGCCTGTTTCCAGAGACCGAAGATCGTGACTGCATCCAGTGGGCTGCTGTTGTCTCGTACGAAAGGCAGCACGGAGGGAGCAGCTTGGAGGGGAACATAGACACATTACACTTGGCCATACGGATAGAATCTGCCCTAACAAGGGCAAGGCCCCACACCAGCCGATCTCTGCACCAGCTCCACTGCACGGGAAGAATATTACAGTCATCAGAACTTTCACTGCTACATGGCCACAAACACACAGATGATCATCACGGCAATAGGCGAGTGGGAGAGAAAGCCGGCCTCGCTGCCTATAGCTTATAAAGGACGTTTTGCCATTTAATTAAGGAAACAGGATGAAGCAGCCCTCTCTTGGCCATTTACTGCGACACCGTTCCTTTCAATAAGCACAGGCTGGGTTCATTTAAATGACCACTTCCTAGTGGGACTCGGGTATTCAACTCCAGGTCTGGCATTTCTGCTCTTAAAAACAACGGGTCAGGGTCTTTACAGAAAAGACCAACCAGCGCAGGTGCTAGCTTCCACTTAGTAGGCACAACCGGTAGAGTCGCCTCGGAAACCAGCAATGGCCACAAGCCAGGGTGAGTTCGCCGCTCGGGGCTCGGCTCAGGCTGGTCTCAGAAGAGGAAATGTAGCCCTGGGCCACCCAGGGAAGCTTTAAACAGAGCCAAAGGGATGCCGTTCGAACAGCACAACGGCTTCACGTCAGTGGGCTGGCAGGTGCAGCGGGCACGGCTCGCAGCCCGGATTTGCTCTTCCCTGCCTCTCTCTCTGATTCTGTGTAAGTGTGAGACCATCCACAACTACCACAGCTTTACTATAGACCCCCTTCAGGACGTCTCATCCCACGCGCTAGTCTACGCTCCATATTGTCGCACAAACGATCCCAAGGCAACTGCCCCAACGAGGGTGTGGGTTTATGGAGGCCAAAAGAAAGTCATCCCTTGATGAGCAAATGATTCCGCTGTCTGACTTCTGACCATGCCCCTCCCCTGACATATGTCAGTGTTCCCCTCAACATCGCAGTGATTAGCTGTCACAGTTTCTCTCCCACGGGGCTCTCACATCCCTCTCCCACAGGTGGGCGGAGGGCTTCTCTAACTCCTCGTGAGGTGCTGAAGTTTCTGTGTCACCTGAGAGCTTCTTAGAGATGCACGATCTCAGGCTCCACTCGGACCTCCAGAATCAGCTTCTGCATTTTAGCAAGATCCCCGGGTGACTCATTGCAAGGCACAGGCTCATGGTACTTCCCCCAGTGGTTACCCCACCCACAGCGCAAGAAACGTTTTTGCCTCCCACATACAATATCTGAGAACTGAATAAAGTAACATCATTTCTTGAGCTCTCCACTCCTGCTTTTGCAAGGAATCTTAGCGGAGATTTTACTTTATTTTGCCAGGTAGAAAAATGGATGAGCACTCTAGCCGATCCATGTATCTTAGCATTCCTGCCAGGGCAATGGGAAAACACAGCGATCTGATGGAAGGACACAGGTATGATGCTTGCATATAATGACCTTTCTGCCTGTACGCACCAGAAATCCCTTCCAAACTGCCCCAAATCCACTATGTTCTGAAGGTGGCTATAAAGATGTTTAAAAAAAAAAAAAAAAGCAATTATCAAAGAACCGCAGGCGCTTTAGGCTTGCCATTAATCACATGTTCCTTTTGGATGATGAGAAATCAGTTTTCCTGAAGTGGAAGAAAGGAAGAAATACAGCAGAGCGTTAAAGCCTTGGTCCTGGCATCCAGTGCCAGGGGACAGGGACGGCAGGTAGATGGTTTCCGCCCACAAAAGGCCTGCTCCTGGGCTCTGCAAACAGGAGCACTCGGCGAGGGGTTCACACACCCGCGGGATACCTACAGCCACGAGCCCAGGGCCGCTGACTGGCCTTGGTCTTGAAAGGCAGGAGGGATGCCTGGGTGGCTCAGATGGTTAAGTGTCTGCCTTCGGCTGGGGTCATGATCCCAGGGGCCTGGGATCAAGTCCTGAGTCGGGCCCCTTGCTCAGCAGGGAGTCTGCTTCTCCCTCTCCCTGTCATTCCCCCTGCTTGTGTTCTCTCTTCTTCTCTCTGACAAATACGTGAATAAAATCTTGAAAGGCAGGGAAACCTGGCCACAGCAGGGAACGGTGTCCCCAGAGGCACCGCCTCCTCAGGACCTAAAGATCACGGAGAACAGGCCAACCCCAGGCAGGTATCCATAGCTCTGCACAGCCGGCTGGTCAGTAGCACAGGGGGCCGCCTGGGAGGTGTGCTCTGTACAGCACTCCTCATAGTCACTTTTGTGGGAGGCCCGTCCTAAGGTCGTCTCAGCAGGTTTTCACTCACAGGCAGCGACTACTCTCCTTCCTTATGTAAAACAATTAAGTGTCTCTCTCTCTCTCTCTCTCACACACACACACACACACCATCTTAGGTGAGGCATTGTAGATTCAAATATGACAAGCCTGGATTCTGGCGCCAAACGGCCTGTGGTTGACTCTGTCCCCAGCACTTATAAGCTTGTGACCTTGATTTGGTCATCTGTGAGTTCGGTGCCTCAGTAGCCCATCTGTAAAATGGGCTATTGTGAGCATTAAATAAGCAGAGAGTGGCTGCTTATAGAAAATGTGATATGTTGGCTTTTTGAAGTAATAACATGGGTTATTACTATATATAATGATACAATTATTGCCAAGTCACTCTTTGGTCTCATCTGACCTCTTTATTAGTCACCTGATCTGGTGAATTTCAGGGTAGGACTGAAGGGGCGCCCACTGGGTCAGCCTGTACAGCATGTGACCCTTCATCTCTGGGTTGTGAGTTCAAGCTCCACATTGGGTGTAGAGATTCCTTTAAAAAATATATATAAATGAGAAAATATATATATAAATGAATGAATGAGTGAACGAATGAATGAATGGATTCAGGGTAGGAATGAGTTTTGTTCGAAAAGCCTGAACAAGAGAAACTACAATGACACTCTACATTCTTTCTTCTCCATATATTTTCTTTCTCGGAGATTCTCTCAGACCTAGCAACAATCCATCAATTAAAAAAAACAGAACCAAGGGAATCCAAGAAAACCACATCAGAAATCCCTACTCTTAAATGATTTTTCCCTTAATGCCCTAATGGAGAAGGCTGAAAAGCTACTCTTCCCAGCCTGATAGAAGTGGATGGTAAGCAGAGGAACTGCAGAATGTTACAAGAGTCAACCGGCATGGAATGATGCCTCGGCAGAGGCACTGGGCCTGCAGAAGCGGGTGGGGCACAGCCACAGCAGTCTGAGTATGCCAGGTACCCGGGCAGCCCGACGTCCCTCTGCGACATCTGTTGGAAACCTGGTGTTGGGGCGGGAGATCTTTTCAGGGGCTGTAACTCTGTGGAGATTCGTTTTTCAGAAGCTTTCGGATCCTTACAAATTTCCTGGAGGACAAGAAGTGTGCTGGCCTGGGACACCTGGGTGGCTCAGTGGGTTAAGCGGCTGCCTTCGGCTCAGGTCATGATCTCAGCATCCTGGGATCGAGTCCCGCATCGGGCTCCTTGCTCGGCAGGGAGCCTGCTTCTCCCTCTGCCTCTGCCTGCCTCTCTGTCTGCCTGTGCTCGCTCTCTCTTTCTCCCTCTCTGACAAATAAATAAATTAAAAAAAAAAAAAGAAGAAGAAGCGTGCTGGCCAGATGAGTCGTTCCAGGTGATGGAGGACAAAGACCCAAGGGGAACCGGGTCATCACAGCGTGGAGCATGTTAACCAGCCCACAGCTGCTCCATGGAAGGAGGGTGTGCAGGTCACCGTGATGGGTCAACTAGGTTCTAGGCTAGGTTCTCTGGGAGTCAATCAACAGCAATCTAGGTGTTGCTATTAAAGCCCACAGTCAGGGCGATTATCCCAGATGATCTTGGCGAGCCTGACTCAATCAGTAGCAAGTCCTTACGAAACAGAGCTGAGGCTTCCCTGAGGAATAAAGAGAACATCCCGCCTGTGGACGGCAGCTTCACCCTGTGCCCGAGTGCCGGCCCGTCCTTCCTGCCAGCCTGCCCTCCTCGTTTCCGATCTGCGTAACCTGTTCCCGCGACTGTGTAAGCCTATTCCTTGAGGAACATCTCTTCCTGTGTACTCCTCCTGGTTCTGTTCCTCTAGGCAAGCCTCAATACAGAGGTCAGGCTTCTTATGCTCACACGAAGTTGCGCAGGGTCCCTCATGAGGCCCTGTCTTTGAAGCTGCGGCCCCAGCTGGCCACCTGGCTGTCCCACAGTCCACCAGTATGGACAGACGTCCCGTACCCTGCCTTCCCTTCCAGGCCAGCCTGAACCTGCCTCCCCAGCCTCATCTGAGCCAAAGCCTGTGAAGGCGGCGTCATCATTCTACTCTCCTGGTTAAGCACATCGATGGCCCTTAGATGGGTTCCCCAGACTGGATGACAAAGTGGCACTGGGGACAGGCCAGGGCAGGCAGTTTGGGCACCCTCCATCAGAGACGAGCCAAGCAGAGGAAAGTTTAGAGTTGGGGGTGGGGGCAAGGCCTAAGAATTAACCCTCAGAGTTCAGAGAGGATTTCGTCAATTCTGCACTAAGAAGGAAACACCATGATGGCTTTTATCTTCGTTTCAGGAACAAGAGGCCAGGGAGAAGATGCTTTGTCCCGCTGACCGCCTCCCCACCTGGGAGTTGAGGGTCAGTCCGCAAAGGGAACAAACATCTCGCTAAGGGCCCATCCAGCTTGGACATTCCACATTCCACAAACCCACAAGAGCCCACAAGAGGCTTTACACGCAGGTGCGTCAACCTTCAAACACCACCACTCAGAGTGATGGCCTCAGAGCAGAAGTAGCTGAAACCAGCCACGGGGTCTGAACGGTTTATAAGGGTGCAGGGCCTCGAGGGTGGGTCCAGGTGGCTCCAACCCTCGAATCCAGCTCCCCTGGGATCTCTGAACTGGGAGCTCCCCAGTGTGGCTACTACGAACCCCACGGGCTGGTTCCAGGACGCCTCTGGGGGAACCTGGCTGATCAGGAGATGCTACAGCCAGAGCCTAGGTGTCAGGTGGCAGCTACAGAGTGAAGTTCTTCTAGAAAATGCCCCCGAATGGCCATCAAGAACCTCAACATATGCAATCGCCTCCTTTGGCGGAAACCAAAGGTTCCGCCTTCTCATTCATGCATAAATGTGTCATCACATTCCGCCTGATGGGATTTAAAAGCCTAAAGTTTAGGGCTCCTGGGTGGCTCCACTGGTTAAGCCACTGCCTTCAGCTCAGGTCATGATCCCAGACTCCCGGGGTTGAGTCCTGCCTCGGGCTCCCAGCTCAGCGGGGAGTTCGCTTCTCTCTCTGACCTTCTCTCCTTTCATGCTCTCTTTCACTCTCTCTCAAATAAATAAAAAAATAAAATCTAAAAAAATAAAAGCCTACAGGTCAGCTGGTATGCAACACCAAATAATAACTTTAGAAACTGCTGATACAGTTTAATTAGAAACAAAACACCCTGTGCAGGTCGAGCGGAGTCTCCCAGGATCCGCGCACTCAGTACTGGGTAAGACAGTCAGCAGGACAATGACCTGACCTCCTGCTCAGGCCCCCTGGGGGGCGTGCGGTGCTGTTGGACCAGAGGCACTCAGTGTGTTGAGAAGATTCCAGGCAAGGAGCGCTAGGTGAAAGACAAAGCTATGCGCTGGCCTCAGACGAGCTCATTCGTGCGTTGGCGTCTGAGGGATTTGCTGGCAGGAAACAGTCTCTTCCCACCTTCCCAGCTCCCCCAGCACACTTACCTGAGTGTGCACTGGATTTGGGAATTATGATTATGTTTAAGGAAAAAAAAACCCACTTTGGAACCAGGCTTAAAAGACATGTCCCATCCTTCTAGAACATGTAAGTGAATAAAACACAGCCATATTCTTTCTTACAATATCTGTTTCAAAAACCGTGTCTGCTGTTGAAGTCTGTATTTTCTTGGGATTGCCGAATGCTCCCCGCTCTTCTGATGTGAGCCTACAGGATTTTTCTGGATCCGAGCTGGCCAGCAGGGAAGGGACATAAGGAGTCGGCTGACCGCGCTGACACCAGAGAACGAGGAAGTGCGCCCTGCCTGGGGAGCTGGGTTGAGGCAGGGATGGGGGACAGTGCGGTGAACTTCCTCCCCTGCCTCTTCCAGGCCAGGTGAAGCTACCCACCGTCTGTCTTTACGCTCCCGTCCTGCCCTCTGTGAAGGACATAGTAATTGCGCCCACACAGCACATCTAGCTGCTGTGGAAGGCTTCCTGCTTGCTGTTGTCCTTACAAACCTCAGGCCGCTTCCGCAAGGCTCCGCGTGGGCGCGTGTCACCAAGACACCAACGCCAGTGAATTTGGTTCTTCCACAAGGGACCTAAACTACCCCGTGTTTTAGGCAAAACTTGGCCAGAATGGACCCAAACCATGTGGCATGACGTGCAAACCCCGTAGGATAGGATTCTTATTTCTCAACAGCCTCTGCGAGCCAGGGGAAGCTGACAAGGCTACCTGGGAAGAAGAGTCTCTTGTGGGAAGGGCCTTTGCCCAGCCGAGGTTGTGAGACATCAACTGTCCCTCTCGTCCTGCCTCTCAGGTCCCCCTTGCAGAGCTTCATGCTAGCCATGAAGCCCATGCCCGGGCCTGCCTCTTCCTCTCTCACTAATTCATACAGCAGATTCCAAGGAAGGAAGCAGAGAGGCCTGCAGTGAGGAGAAACAGGCCTGTAAGTGTATAAAAGAACACACTCTGGGGCCCTGGGAGGCTCGCTTGGTTCAGTGTCTGCCTTCAGTTCAGGTCATGATCACAGGGTCCTGGGATGGAGCCCTGCATGGGGCTCCCTGCCCAGCAGGGAGCCTGCTTCTCCCTCTCTCTCTGCCTCTTCTCCCTACTCATGCTCGTTTGCTCTCTCAGATAAATAAAATCTTTAAATTAAAATAAAAGCACATGCTCCTTCTAACGGGTTTGGCACACTTCTACTGTACACCCTACCTCACGGGAGCAGCCGGCCCTCAGGGCTTCCCCGGCTGCATGGCCCCGGGTCACCCTGACTGGACCCAGGTCACCTGTCCACACAGGGTGAGCCGTCAGCGCTGGGCAGAGAGAGGCAAGACCCACTCAGGAAAGGACAGCGTCTCCCCCACACTGTGTTTAAGCACCAAAATTAAATGTGATGCCTGGGATGCCTGGGAAACGAGACCGCCAGCAACACCGTGCTGATGGGCCGCCATGCAAGGGGGAAGCCCACAGAGAGGCCGGCGGGGCCCCGTGCAAGAACGCAAGCCCCTCACGAGGCCACCTGCCCAAACTCTCGGTCCCTACACAGGGAGCCCACTCTCCGGTCCTCCGGCAGCCCTCCTCTATTATCACTCAAATAGCTCAGTGGTGCAAAACCGCCCCTGGAAGGAGCACCTGCTTTCTCCAGGGCATCCTCCCACCTCCCGTGGGAGACCGGCGTTGGCAACACCACCTGCCTCATCCGGGCGCCGACTCCCTCCAGCCTGCCCCGGCTCAGCCTCGCGGTTGCTGCTGCCCACCGGGATGCCACCGGACGCCCCTCCCAGCGGCCCCTGAACCCCTGTGGGTGCCCCCTCACTCCCTTCCCAGCAAGGAGGAGAACTCCCTTCAGACCCCTCACGGGCCTCCTGCCTCCTGACACCTGCGAGCCTCTCGCCTCCTCAGGGCACTCGCCCTCCTTCCGGCCACTCACCCAGCTGGGCCTGTAAGTGAATGTGCCACTCAATAATTATGGCCCCGGCTGAGACCACAGGGTCCCCAGGATCCTGAAAAACAGACCTTTGGGCATGTGATTGTGGAATTCCTTATTATAGCAAGAGGGCCCGAAATTGCCAGTCATGTCGACTCAAATAGCATTCAAGGGTATGACTGTGAAAGGTTGCTATTATCAGAACAGCTCTGAGTCTTCCCTTCCCCGTGGAAAACTCCCTTTTCCTCCTCATTTAGGACCTGCCAACATAAAGGAACAGTCAGAAGAGTCTGAAAGGCTGTTCCCTCTATTTAGAGAAAGAGACAATTAGAAAACACAGCCACGGAGATCTTTCTTACGAATCACATTCCAGTGTCTTCCAGACACGTGGACATAGGCATTTAAAGCGCAAATGTAGAAATACCGAATTAATGACCAGCTGCGTAACCTATTATGTCTCCACTGCTGGCCTGAGTCACCCCTCCCACGCACTGTGGGCCAAGCGCTCTGGGAGGCACTTTTCACACATGAAACTCACTTCATCTGCACAGCGACTCTATGATGTAAGGGCTGTTTTTCATACTCATTTTATACAAGAGGACCCTGCAGCTCGGAGTAATTAAGTGACTCGTCCAAGATCACAGAGCTAAGGAAGGAAGGAGGTGGGAGTTGCAGACAGCGCCTCCCCCCACCCCACCCCTCCCCGCTCCTCAGGCAGGAGCTGTCTTCAGACAGAGCCCCTGGTGGGTACGGACGCTGTTCCTGCCAGAATCTAAGCTCCATGGAGGCCAAGGCTTCTACGCTTTCACTCATCACCCTTCCTCAGAGCCTAGGACAGTGCCTGGCACACAGCAGGGGCTCAGATGTCCGTCAGATGAAAAGCTGCATAATGCATTCTTCCTGTCTAGATTAGTCACTTTACCTATGTCCTTCCTTTCTTAGATTCCTGCAGTGGGAGCGATTGGAGTTACGGCGGCTGAGATCTGTTGGTATATCCGCAGAAACTAGTCTTACGTGTGAGCTCATCGTGGTCCACACAGTCACAGGCTGATCAAAATTTGGGGACATGTCAACCATAAAGCCCACTTACCCAATATGAACCATAGAGTTGTTTCCTTTCCAAAAATTAAATTATTTCTACTAATTTACATTAAAAAAAAATAACATTATAATTCCTCAAAGTGAGGAATGGGGATTTAAATGCTCCTTAATGTTTCTGCTCAGAAATACTGTTAAAAAACCAGCGACTGATGTTCACTAGAACATGCTTAATAATTTAAATTAATACTGCCCCCCCCCCTTTTTTTGTCTCCTGGTATTTAATAAGAAGAAAAATCCAAGGAGAGAAATGACTTCAAATGCCCGAATGGCCTCAAGTTCACAGTAATCCTTGCAGTTCAGATCTATGGCTCCTTTTCAAGCTCAGTGAATGCCCAGAGATGCAGAGTGCGTGGTTTTAGGGTCAAGAACACACTTCAAAAGTTACTGTCCAGGTTTTCCAGTTGCCAGTTCCAAAGTAACAATCCTTAAACCTCATTTTCTCCAGTTCTGTCCACACTAGGGATCGAGATCACACTTACTGATTCATCCAGTTTGCATTATTAGATTATGCACTTGAGCCAAAGGAAGACTCCCAGACTTTGCGATCTGAAACAGCGGGTGTGGCCAAAAAGAACCGTCTTAAATTAGTTCCAGCTCTGACTTCCAGCAGCGTGCACTTAGCTCCCCAAATGTCCGAGGGCAGAGATTACCCAATGTTTATTTCTCATCATCATCATTGCCTATAATGTCATTATTTTATGAGACTGGCAAGGGATCAAGAACTTTGGGACTGGGTTTATGGTAAATAGAATGTATCACAATGTGAGTTCATAGTATCATTACTTGTAACGTGTAGCAATAGTGAATGCATTTCACTCTCTGGAATAATTTTCCTAATTCGGGAAGAATTATTAGTAACTTAAGTCTTTCTAAACAGGGCTTTCCTTTTTTCTTATTTTCTCTCCTTCCCATCTTCTCTTGTATCTGTACTTTAATTAAAAAAAAAAAAAAACCAACTTTTGCAAGTTTGCATATTTGCGAAGAAGAGAGAAGAGTGTATTCAATCCTTATATACTACCTGCTAGGGTCAACAATGATCATACCTGCTAGGGTCAACAATGATCAGTGTTTTGATTCTCTTGGTTTTTCTGCTTCTTTTCTCTCTTTCCTGTAATATTTTAAATCAAATGCTTGAAATACTGTCTATTACTTCTAAGCACTAATGTATGGATGGCTCTTTATCAAAAGGACATTTTCTTATGTAAAGACAATACTGTCATCACATCTAAAAAAAAATCAATAATTCTTTATATTGTTTCATATCCAGTCCATATTCAAATTATTCAATTACCTCAAAAAAGTCTCCATCTGGTTGTACTTTTAAAAATCAGGTCTATATGCTGCACATCCCTTAGGTTTCTTTCAAGCTAGAGAAGCCCCTCGCCATCTCCTTCTCCCCCATGACACTGTCCTGGTGAAGAAACCAGAAGGGCTCTGGTTTTATGGGATTACCTTCCCATGGTTCCTTCATAACCTGAACTGGAAGCTAGACCTAAGGATCTGGTTGGACTCAAGTCCAACGGTTTAGGGAAGAAGGGTTCATGGGTAGGTCCGCACTTCCTGTCACCTCCCCCACAAGGTGCACTGGCTTCCAATGATGTGAAGATCAATCAACTAGTCCAGTGGGGGCATCTCAGTCTCCTGTCCCGGAATCATCCACTAACATTCCTGCTGCTGGTTTTGCCACGCATTGGTCTGATGATCAATGCCCATGTCAGTTACTTCATTAGGGGGTACAAAATGGTGATTTGGTTTTCTAATTCCATCATTCATTTTTTCACCTTGAATTATTTGGCAAAGGACTTGGTTAATTTGGAAGAGGCAGCAGTGTATAATCATGATTGCTCCAGGTGACCGACAATTTCACACATCATGTCACCCTCCCACGGTACTCAGAGCAAAGCAAAGCCTTCCGTAATTACTCCAGTAAACCTCATGTGATCTCCACCCCAGCCGCACCCCCAGACCTCATCATCTGCCACTCACCCCCTCCTTCACATCACTCTGGCTACACTGGCCTCATTGCTGCACTTCCTGGCTGTGCCTGGAACCCCATCCAGTCACATGGCTCTCTCTTTCCTCCCTGTGCCTGGAACCCCATCCAGTCACATGGCTCTCTCTTCCCTCCCTGTGCCTGGAACCCCATCCAGTCACATGGCTCTCTCTTCCCTCTCTTCAGGTCTCTGCCCAAGGGTCACTCCACCAGGGGAGCTCAGTCTAGGCTGGATAGCAATCCTCACCCCATCTCATGCCCCGAGTTCTCCCTGAAGACCCCTCGCACGCTCTTCTTAGAACTCTGGTTCTCAAGTGTGGACCCAGACCGGCAACATAAGCATCACCTGGGACCATAATGGAAACAGAAATTTTAGGGCCCTTTGCCAGACCCAGATCAAATCAGAATCTGGGGTCGAGTCCGGCAAGCTGTGTTAACCAAGCTTGCAGCAGAGTCTGAGAATTCTCAACTTTCAGAACCGCTGCAGTGCATTTGACAAATATTTTGGATCATTTCATCATTTCCTATCACCCTCTGAGGGTTATCATTATATTATATGATACCATATCCTATGGTATCATTCCATTTTCAAGGTGACAGAACACAGCCTTCTGGGCCCCATGCCTGGGGACTTGGAGTAAAGGGGGTCTGGGGGCAGGATCCCAGAATCTGCACTTATAACCAGTTCCCAGATGATGTGGGTCCAGGGACCACACTTTGAAAATCATTGCTCTGAACACCGTAGGCAGAGTTTTAGACACCTTAAGCCTGAGATCCCATGATCAACTCTCCCTTTGCAGCATTAGCATAGTAACAGTAAAACATAACAAAGCTACTTTTCAGTTCTTAACACCTGTTGGTCTACTGGAGTGACATCATGATTGCATTTTTTCTTCCCATCATCAGACATGTGATTTTTTTTCCCCCCAGTGAAGAAAATAGTTTCTCCAAGGCCCAAATGGCAAGGCAGGCAGGGGCACGAAAGGCCTGGGGCTGCAAAGAAATTGAACTCTCAGTCTATTTCAGATGAAAGGAAACTCACAGAACACCCACCGGTGTTGGTGGAGTCAAATGCCAGGCAGATAAGAAATGTGTGAAACTGACCTGGCCCGAGGGGCGGGGCCTGTGACAAATCAGCAGGTGCTTGCCCAGTTTAAAAGCCTTTAAGTTCAATTAGAAAATACAACACTGTCTGGGTCACACAAAACATGTATAGGGTCAGGGTCTGGCCACACACTTGCCCGCCTGCAGCCACTGAACCTCACCCAACCTGCTCATTTTATTCAAGGGGAAAGTAAGGTCATGGAGTGAGTTGGTAGTAGCAGAAGCAAGCATGAATTCCAAGCCTGGGAGTCTGGGCTTTACAATATGGCCTCCGGAGAATACACGTCACTTAAATTACTCCTGGTTTATTTTTAAATGGAGATGACAATAAAAACAAAAATCAAACTTCATGTGACATATGTCAGTTAAAATTAGGTCTCTCCTCCACCGTCAAATTGGAAAACCTCTTTGTGCCATATTCAAACTAACAGCATCTCCCAACTAAACAAAGGCCAACAACTGGGAAGGGATTTTCAAGAAATAGATCTCTGGTGAGGGGATATACTGGCCAGAAGGAATCTAAGTGATTCTCCTCCCACCCCAAGTGCAGTGGAGTGAGTGGGAGATTCTGAGATTGTTTAAGATCCAGCGCCATCTTGCCCGGGGGCCATCTTGTTTCTGACAAGAGTTTGTTCTATTTGGTGCTTGACCTTTGATTTCCCGTCCATGGGGTGAGGGTGGGGAGATGAGGAATTTGACATACAGAACACTAGTTCTCAGCCAAGTCCTACCCCGGAAATTGGGAGACAATGCCTCTTCTGTGGCAAAGCCTCTCATCCCAAGTAGGAACAAAGACTCAGAGGGCACGGCTCTCAAGTCCCATCTAGGGAACTCCCAAGGTCACCCTGCACTCACCGTACCCATGTCCTGTGGCGTGTACAATGTGGGCTCAGTATAGACGCTGAGTAACACATTCATGAGTGTCAAGTAACAGAACACTCCTTGGCTTAAGTCCCCCACATGTTTGCCAAACTCCTCCACCATGGGACTGGAGTTCACGCCATCGGGCCAAGCCCTATTGTGACCCCACGGACAGCAGTGTGCCCTTGAGGCAGCCCTTCAGCCTCTTAAACCTGATCAGGTGTCTCCCCTTTACAATTCGGAGTGACCTTCTCTGCTGGAAGTCAGGTGCTTGTCTCTCCTAGGCGGCTCCATCCGTCTGTCCTTCTGGCCACAGGATACAGAGTTTATAACATAGCGGACGCAAATCCGGACCTTGGGGGAGCACCACAGTCAAGTACTGCTCTGCTGAATCCTAGAGGTGGCTGCTGGAAGGCACGGAAAGCACACACACTGGGGTGTGTGTGTCCCCCAACCTGGCAGTCAGCAGATGTTAGCAGATGAAGAACGTCTTCCTGATCATCCTCTCCAGGCGGCTGGAGGCAGAAGACAGAGTCTCCATGGCGTGTTTCCTCTCCCGCCCGTGACCTCTCTTATCCAGACTGCTACCATAGCTTTGCAAGAAGGGTTTCCCCTTAACTCGCCTGACACCACTGACAGATTACTGACCCTAGTGCACAGCTCGGTTGTGTTTCACTATTGCCAAAAATGCCAAGTCACGTCCAAATTCCGAGCATGCCTGTGACGGTTCTTTCTGATTTGACCTTCGGGCCATTCCCCCTCACTTTGGGCTCTCCTCACATAACTCAATGTGCAGCACCCAGGAGACCACTCCAAGTGTTACATTGTGCCTCCCTGCCTTGCTCCGCTCGCTCCACCCCTCCCCTCTGCCTCTGTCTGCTCAAATCCCTTCCCATCCATTAGGGCCCAGCTGTCCCTGCACCTTCCTTTGTCAGCTCCCAGACCGCTCAGCCAGATGCAACCTCCTCCTTCGGGATCCCTGGACGCTCGGCAAGTGCAGTCGGGAACCTCTTACTCCGCCTTCCCCTGCTGCAACCCTGAGCTCCTTGAGAATGAAAACCAGACTTGCTCCTCTCTGCGGCCTTCTTAATGTCTGGCATTGTGCTCAGCACCTACCAGATGCTCCATGAATGTGAGCTGAATTCAAACAACAGAAATTAAGAAAGGCACAGTTTTCCATGGGGGCCAGAGAATCCGGTTAATTAAGAAAGGACAGGAGGTTTTTTTATGCAGCACAGTGATGTGAGGGCATGAGGATCTGTCATGAATGGAGCCTCTGAGGGTTCTCTGCACCAAACACTAACACAACCAGCTCCTCAAAGCCACTCTACAGCATCAAAGCTTGCAGGCCCATTTGTTAGAGAAGATCTCCACCCACTCCTGCTCCGGCTATGGCTCCCAGTGGGCATCTGCTGCCTAACGGAGAGCTGCTGTGGTGGTGGTGGGGGGGATGGCATTTACCATTTACAGAGGGCTTGTGTGTGCCTGTCATTGTGCATGGCATCTTTTATTTCTTTTCTTCTTCTTTGAGATTATATTTATTTTACTTGAGGGAGAGAGAGAGGGAGAGAACACAAGCAAGGGGAGCAACAAAGAGAGAGGGAGAAGCAGGCTCCCCACTGAGCAGGGAGCCCAAGCAGGGCTCAGTCCCAGGACCCTGAGATCTTGACCTGAGCTGAAGGCAGAGGCTTAACTGACTGACCCACCCAGGCACCCTCTTCTTTTCTTCTTATTCTTGCAGGGAAACTTGGGTCTGTGTTGCACAGATGGTATGAACAGGCTTGGACAGGCTCAGTAACATACCCATGTTCACGCACAGCAGGGTGGGGTTCTCCATACACATCTTGTGTGCATGGCATCTGCACAACCCCCTCTTAGGTAGGGTTAATGTTCCTGGGTGTTAATGTTCCTGGGTGAGGCTCAGCAGAGTGACCGCACTGGCTCACACACCCATGGCTGGTAAAGGGAAGAGGCAGATTTGAAGCCCAGGTGTCTGTGCAGCCCGGCTGGGAGGTACAGGAGGTTCCAGATTCCCTGCATGCTGATGTGCACAGGGTCTACAAAGGGTATAGACAGCCAGTGTGGGAGACAGGCCCAGCGAGGCCTCCCATCGGCATGGGCTTGGTGCCTGGCAAGTACTCCCCTGGGGACTAAGTTTTCTCATCTGTAAAAGGAAGGTTGGAGATGGGACCATGCACACCAGGACGTGCCACTTTGGTGGTAGGACTGTATGGAGCTGAAAGCAGCTGAGACACAGTGGAAACAGGAAAAGTCTCTCTGCCCTCCTTTCTGCCTAAAGGCCAGGCAATAGATTTTCCTTTGTGAAGGTGTCCCCTTTCCCTCTCTTATCCCGGGAAGAGGAAACAAGATGACTCTTGTGGCTGGAGATGGCACCAACTTGAGTCCTCATCACATAGCTCTCTGAAAGAGCGTGATCTCCCATTACGTCCCGCACGGAATGACATCTTCACAATCTACCAACCCTAGGAGTCTGACCCCTTTGCCTTCTGCAGGCAATCTCTCTGTAGATTATCACTCTTTGTTATAATTATATATTAGCTCTCAGAGCTAATGGAGAAGGCTACCCCTTCTTTGGGTTTTTGCTTTCGTTTCTGTGAGACTTGTGTACACGTGAAACTTAAAATGTTAACATCAAATAAAATTTGCATGCCTTTTATGAATTTAACTTACATGGTCCCAGATACTGAGCCTAAGAGGGTAGAGGAAAAAGATCTTTCCTCCCCTATATTACTTCACATGTTATAATTATGTGATAATTTTTAGTAGTTATTATCAAAAAGGAACAATGCTGTTTGAGAAAGAAAAGTCTGTGCAAACCTAAGAGTGTTCAGTTATGCAAAGAAGTTGTAGATTTTTGGATTTGTTCCTTTTGTCTCAGAACGTTGGCTCTTCCCAGCCCAGAACACTGTTCCATCAAGAATGCTGAGATGAAGAATAAGAAGCAAGAGAGAGGGGCGCCTGGGTGGCTCAGTGGGTTGGGCCTCTGCCTTCGGCTCAGGTCATGGTCCCAGGGTCCTGGGATCGAGCCCCGCATCGGGCTCTCTGCTCAGCGAGGAGCCTGCTTCCCCTCTCTCTCTGCCTGCCTCTCTGCCCACTTGTGATCTCTCTGTCAAATAAATAAATAAAATGTTAAAAAAAAAAAAAGAAGCAAGAGAGATACCAAGGAAGGGGCTTTGGGAGGAGGGTTGGGGGGTGGCCTAAGAGGGCTTAATAGAGGACATGAATTCCTAAGCTGAAATCTAAGAGATGTGGTGGTGGTGCCAGATGGTGGGCTGAGGAGAGGCCACGGAATGGTAGGATCAAAGGAGAGGGCAACCATTCTCAGCAGACAGGATGGCTTTGTGGCTCATCATCCCACCACAATTAAAATCCACGCTGGCTTCCTGCCGGCCAATCAGAGTTTTGCATCCCTTAAAACTCCCCACCAATTCTGATTTAAAAATAAAACCAGCATGCTTCCCCCACCTCCCCACCCTCTCCCCAATCCAATAACCCGGCCCTACGCGCACAGGCCTTTGATGGAGACAGATGATGATCTGTCTTCAAAGAGTGTGCCAAGCTTCACTATGAAGCCTTCTGTTTCTTGCCCACTCCCCAGGTGCACCCTAGTTCCCAGCCCTGGCCCCATCCCTCCCAGGGTCAGAGCCTCAGCTTTCCAACTCATACTGCCTCAGAGTAGCTGCCCACGGGCCAGGCTCCCGGTGCAGAAGTATGGGATTAAACATGACTGTATCTACAAGAACCTTCCTTCTCCTGCTTTCCCACAGGCTCTCCTACAAAAACAGTTTCATTAAGCAAGGTACTTAACATTCACGTGTCTCTCTTACGAAAGGATCATGAGTACCATCTGCAGGATCGGGAGCAAGAATGAAAGAAAATGATGATACGCAGCAGCACGCCTGGCACGTCCCCTCTGCTATCTTGAAACAGCCGGTCAGTGTAATTCAGGGACGCGGTCCAACTGTGGGCTGGCGAGGGGGCCCGTTCGCCACAGTGACAGAGGCTGTGGCCAAAACGCCCCTTTAGTTCCAGGTAACCCTGATATAAAAGAGCTTTTGTAGAAGTTTCTAACTCTTGCAAAACTTGGGGACGTTTTGCATAAGAATGGCAACTTCCAAAAGGACTGGATTTCTAACCACAGTAGAAAGGCCTTGGTGAATGATCTCCTGTGTAATGGGGGGATAAAAAGATTTCTAAGGTCCCTCGTGAAAAAGGATGAGATAACGGCCATAGCAAATTTACAGAGCAACAGAGCGATTCTTATGGAAGACGGGGCTGATGGGGAAAGCACAGCCCCAGGACGTGCAGAAGATGGCAGGGCGGGGAGATCTTCCTCAGGTATCTGTGGATTTTGATGGAGAGCCATTTGGAGAGGACACATTAACATTTGGAGAATGGAAGGAATGTAGGCCTAGAGTATTTATGTCTGAAACAGTAGTGTTTTCACACTGCATTCCCTCTCTAGGAAGGAAGCAGAGGGGTCAGGAGCCCCCTTGTTAACGTTCCAAGTGCCCACCGTCATTAACGTCACATTTTGCATGCAATGATGCCTTCTCATCATTTTATACTATTAAAAATGGCCCGCTGGGAAGTCAGGGATTATATGGCTCCTTCGAGGAGGAGGGAAGAATGTTTAGAACACATAGTACTCTGAAAAGAGAAGTACTCCCCAGGCTGACCCGGTTCACAGACGCCCTCGCGACGCGCAGCGGGAAGAGTGTCTCAGAACGCATTCCTCGTGCCAAGTTCAGAGGAAAATAGTAAATCCGAAGGATTTAAAGTTTAGAAGAGTTATGCCACAGCGGTGTGTTGTTTCTGTTGTTCAGAAGATTTTATTCCCAAAGCCCGCCTTTTCTAGGGTGCAGGGGGCAGGTGCCAGGGGAAGTCTTGAGGGCACGTGAAGCTCAGGGTTAGCGAGACAGCTGTCAGACCTCACTGGAAAACTTCTAAGTGCATTGGTTTTGTTCCCTCTCCCCGTCTCTTTGGTCCAGAACATAAAAACACAGAAAAGCCATTCCATGCCTGCACTTTGGATGGGATGCAGCAGTGGCTGGTTAATCATTTCTGTGATACCAGGAGACATTCAGATGTAAAGGCTGTCACACAAAATAACCCCAGACGTCTGGGGGTAAACGGGCAGCCAGCCCTTCGCATTCATGCTGGGCTGCCTTGATGAAGTTGACAGAAGAGAAGGAGGCAAAGAGCGGAACCCAAATGAACAATTCATTTATCATCTATGTGCGTGACCAGAGCTTCCCTGCCGGCCTCGGGGGTGGGACAGAGGGTGCCAAGCTCAAACAAGGGGAGGACCCTTCCAGCCCGGGCCTCACCTTCCCCATGTGGGGCTTGGGAAAAACCGCATTAAAATCAGAGTGATGTGCTTTATGCAAAATAAATAATCAATGTAAAGTCTTTAAAAAGAAAAGTTAAAAGTTTTGTTTTGTTTTTAAAGCCATGTAACCAATCTCTATGCACTTCTGTCATTTCGTAAACAACTCCTAGGGCCCAAGGGATGAAACGGATTTGGATTCGTGGAGAGAGGAAACAATCTGCCTAGCAGAGTTAGGAAGATAATCTAAGTTTAATAACTCCTACGCTAGCATTTTATTCCTCTAGGTAAATAGTATTGGTTTAAATTTCAGGTGTGCCCGAGTGAAAACTTATTTTTAGTTACTGTTTTAAGCTGGATTTTGACCTCAGTCTGTGCTTCCTGATTAAGTTCTTCTTTCCAGCTTCTCTCTGATCTCAGGGGGAAGACCCTGCGGGCACAGCGTCCCCTGTGAGAGCCAAAACTACTCCTCCAGCAACAAGGACAATACAGAGCCAGCCCGATCTTGTGACCACAAAACAGTAATGACCTGATCTTCACTGTCCACCAGCAGGTACCCACTGACCTCTGTCCCTCATTCTTCTTATGCAACCTGGGAGGGGGCACCTGGGGGGCTCAGCCAGTTAAGCATCTGCCTTCGAGTCAGGTCATGATCTCAGGGTCCTGGGATCGAGCCCCACATAGGGATCTCTGCTCAGCAGGGAGTCTGCTTGACCCTCTCCCTCTGCTTCTCTCTCTCTCATAAATAAATTCCTTTCTTGCTTCACCACCCCTAGTCTCTCTGCCTGTGGATTTTGTCAGCGGCGAGTGGCTGGACCCGGTCTGTCTGGGACCCTGGAGCCAGGTGGTCCTGCACCCCTCCGCCCCGGCTACAGTGGAACCCTGAATTTCATCTCAAACCCATTACAGCTTGATATTTTAAGGATATATGCCTCCTTAACATAGTTCAACCCTTTCAGAAAGTCTTTGTGTAGCGTTAAAAAGAAAATCATAGGCCCAAAATGGAGTCACTTTTGCCAGACCAAGTCACCAAACTGGGGCTTAATACCCAATCTGCGTGCTGTTTCAGCCTTCCCCAGGAATGCAGTTCTTTCTCCACCAGTCAGTCAGGAATTTTCTGGTCAACACCAATCAGGTCATCTGCCACAAGGGCCCTCTCCATCCCCCAAAGGAAGATGAAGTAATCCTCTAATAAGACCCCCTGCTCTTCCCCCCTAAAGGAAGGTGACCTTGCCTGAAACAAGCCTTCATTTGTTTTGCTAATCACCTCCCTGTCCTGCCTGCCTTCCTCTAAAACCCTCCATTTTGTACACCACCTAGGAGCTCCCCCTACTGGCTAGATGTAATAATGCTGCCTGCATCACGAATCAATTAATAAGGCCAGTAAGATCTTTAAAATTTACAACAGTTGAACTGTTGTTCTTTAACAGCAACTAGCAAATTGAGATAAAGCAAAACTAAAAAGAATATCTCATTTCATTTAGGCAACCAAATACTAAACTCAAGATTGAAATGCAGAATGAAGAAATCCAGACACCATGCATGTGAGCCTCCCTGAGCCATCCACTGTGCTTTCTGACCTTCCCCTACGCAGAGGTCCCTGAGAGCAGTGCTTCTCAAAGTGTGGTTGTTTCCCTTAACCCTCAGTATCAGGCTTCCCTGGGGCCCTACGCCTAGATCTACAGAACTAAGACACTTTCAGGGTGGAGACCCGGAGGCCAGAGTTGAACAGGGGGTCCAAGAAATTCTGATGCACATTAAAGCCTGAGAACTTTTGTCATCAAGTGCCAGCAAAATTGCTGGATTTTCTATTTACCTCCAGTCACCACTGTACAAGGAATGCAGTCTATCGCCTGTTAATGTCGGGGAGGAAAACTTTTTCCATATCCTCTTACGTTTAATTTAATTTGCAGACCCCAAACTAGACTGACAATAGACAGATTAGCAAGAGAAAAGACAAAGCTTATTGGTGAAAGTGTATATGCAAGGACTCAGCAAGAAGGCGGCTCACAGAAGTGGTTAGAATTTAGGGATTATATAGCATCTTAACACCGGAAGGGAGTTAGGATTTTAAGGAATGACAAACTGTGGGAAATGACTGCAAAATAGATGAATGAAAGTACTGGAAGGCAAGGTTTGTCTTAATCAAGTCTGTTTGAGCAATTTCTCATCCCGGGTGACAGGAGACACTCTTTCCCTCTGTTACGAGAAGCTTCTCCTAAAGGAGGATTTATGAGTTCTTCAGGAAGGATCTGCTTTTAGGTGGTCTGGGAGTGCAGAGAAGACCTCTTCCTGCATCTGTACATTCTCAAACGCCTTCATCACCAAATAACCCTTCTGGACT
The DNA here is from genome assembly GCA_004024625.1 of Mellivora capensis. NCBI lineage: Eukaryota > Metazoa > Chordata > Mammalia > Carnivora > Mustelidae > Mellivora > Mellivora capensis. Next base: position 82,101 of record PISX010000885.1, read on the forward strand.
CTTCAATAGCAAACACCATCACCGACATCACTGTATTTATTGCTAACTACATTCTTGTCACGTAGACAAGAGTTATTCCCATTTTACAGGGCACCCCCAAGAGGCCGGCCATCAGATAGGCTTCAGGCATATGGTTTATGACATCCAGGACTTGAATTCAGACCTTTCTGTTTTAAACACCATATTTATCCTTTAAGAACAAAGCAAACAACCCCACCCTCTAAACACAGGAGCTTCCTTTTAGTCTTCTCTTTTCAATAAGACTAGCACAATTTCTCGCCATGACTGTTAGCGAGGCCAGCCCTTAATAAACTATGCTTATCGACGAAGGCTCTATCCAGTGTTTGCTGAGACATAATTACACACTTGGCAACCAGCCAAATGTCTAAGGACCATAGGTTGCTCTTGAATTGTCCATCTGCTTCCAAACCTAATGACACTGATGGATGACCTTAGGGACTAGGATGTAGTTAAACCTAGTGAAGAGCTAATCATTGTCAAACCCTAGTACCTGCCTGGGAGCAGCTCTTACACAGGAAGGGAGGAAGAGGTTCCATTTGGAAAAGGACATGCAGATTTACAAAACAGCATAGGAAGGAAGTTATATTCTATGAATATTAAAGATATTATTTCCTTTCGTAAATTTTAGACGTGGCTCGTTAATTCCTACAGTATTTTAAGAGGATTTTTTTTTCCTGAAGAATGATACACCGATTAGAATATATAGCCCAGTGTCTGGTATCATTGAAGAACTATCCTGGTTCCCGCAGTTTCTTTCTTTCAGAATTGTACCTGTCCAATATGGTGACCACATATGGCTATTTAAATTTAAACTTAAATTAATTAAAATTAAATAATGGACACTGGCCACATTCCAAGTGTTCTACTGGAAAGCACTGAGCTAAACTCAGATGTCAAAGTGTCAAAATAAAGACATTTTGCAAACATTCTCAAGAAAATGTAAATACAAAGGAGGTCAAAACTGAACTCAATTTTTTTTTAAAATCAGGAAATATTTCAAGTACAGTTAATCCTTGAATAGTGAGGGCACTGACCCCACAGTTGAAAATCTACATACAACTTTTGACTCCCCCTCCAAACTTAACTACCAATAGCTTACTTACTGTTGACTGGTAACATAACACATGTTGTAATTTATCTTTTATATACTTGTTTCTTACAATAAGTGAGAGAAAAAATGTTATTAAAGAAATCATAAGGAAGAGAAAATACATTTATGGTAATATACTGTATCTATTGGGGCGCCTGAGTGGCTCAGTGGGTTAAGGCCTTTGCCTTCGGCTCGGGTCACGATCCCAGGGTCCTGGGATCGGGCCCCACATCGGGCTCTCTGCTTGGCGGGGAGCCTGCTTCCTCCTCTCTCTCTCTGCCTGTCTCTCTGCCTACTTGTGATCTCTGTCTGTCAAATAAATAAATAAGATCTTTAAAAAAATATATACTGTATCTATTGAAAAAAAAAATATGTATAAATGGATTGATACAGTTCAGACCCGTGTTGTTCAAGGATCAATTGTATAGTGAAAAAGTGTAAGAAATAATAGAAAACATGTGGGTGACCAGTATTTGGCTTGGTCAAATTTTTCCATTTGCCATCTTCCCTCTCCCCATTTGCTTTCAGTGAGGATAAGAAATAAAACACAACAGATATAGAAGCCCCCACTGAATCCCTTCAATGAATTCAAAAAACGCTCTACTGGAAGTTCGAAGCATACAAGCATATAAGCAGTGGTGTTCAACACAACCACGTGGTTAAGATCCCGAGCTGCAGAGCCAGACAGCAGGGGTTCCGAGTTTCCTGGACAACTAAGATAAATTCTAGAATGTTGGGGGTTTTGTGGAAGGTTCGAGCAAAACTAAATTGAATGCAGAGAATGATTCATAAAGATCCTTCTTCTAGAGGTAGAAATGGACAGCACATCTTGGAAGAACCAATTTCAGACTTGAAGCATATTAAAATAAGTAATTGGTAAGCAATTCCTTCAGCATCACAAGCTCTGGTCTCTCTAACTTCAGGAACAAGCCTCTTGCAAGCTATCTGCTGCCTCCTTAAGACTAAAGGTGCTTGGGTAGCTAAAAACAAATGCACAGGAAACACTGTTTTAACTTTTTTCTTTTCTTTTTTTTTTTTTTTTCCAGCCCCGGGAACCTGGGCTGAGGCAACCATCTCTTTACTCTTGGTAAATCATTCAATACATTTTAAGTGTCAGGAAACCAGGGGACCCCTCACAGAGCAAGCTTCCATTATACAAAGGAAATGGCTATGTATCGTCTAATACTTGACAAAAGATCCATCGCTAAGTCTGTAATAAATAGGACCCCATGTCCAGATGTTAAGAACGAACGGCTTCGTCCGCATTCATTATCCTCGTCCACATTAATGTCCCTTCTATTATGCTTCACACCCAGGAGAGTCCAGGCATCAGCATCTGGGGAAGGAGAGCCCAGGCGTTCCAATGGCCACCGCGAGGCAGGTGTTTGAGAGACTAAAGCGAAGGCACGTGATTAAGTTTCCTGCAATCCATCTTCACTCATCCGAAGAAAACAGTTTCTTAGCAGGAAGCCACTCACTTTTAAATGATCAAGAAAGAACACATACGTGCCATCTTTGCCAGGACAAGCAGGACTCTGGGGGCACAAACACGCGGTGTCACAGTCCACACAGTCAGAACCGCTCACCACAGTCCCACGCCTCCGTTGTTTAGAAAGTTCTCGCCCAGACGCTCACTGTAATAGAACCAGCCTACCTGATGCCAAGCACGTTTCAGTTTTGTTTTTGTTTTATATGTAGGAATGGCTGGACACGGAGCTGAGCCCTTCCCTTATTTGGGGGTCTCGGATCCTCTCCAGCCAACTACCCTCTGGTGTGAAGGCCGCCACCTTGCCCTGCCAGCACGGTCTTCCCTCTAGGTTCCAGTGATGCTTCTCTGCTGGCGAGTTTCTGCCACGTGGAAAACCCAATATGGAACATCTGGAACTAAATTTGCCACATCCCCTTCCCCACCCCAGAAGTCAAGCCTTGGATGACCTCTTCTGTTAAAGGCATATGCACCTGTTGGTCACCGTAGGTGCGAGCTACAGGCCTCTTCCTCACCCCACCTGGACTGCCTCTGGATCCCACAGGCTTTCTCCCTACAGATCCTCTTCGATCTGTCTTCCTCATTTCTGTCATACTGCTCCAGCAGTGTCCTCGGGGGTTCACTAGAATTCCAGTGCCTCCAGTGACTTTGCCCCACTTCCCACCATCCCCCGGCGGTACACCTCAGCTGCTCTCATTCCTTGTGGTCCCCAGACTGCTTTCTGGTCTGTCCTCTTAGAAACATCCCGCCCTCATGGACCCCCAGGACAAATGCTCCCCGCTTGTCCAGATCCGGCGTGGAGTCCTAGGACCTGGTAAAACAGTTTGGGGTCAGGATACACATTGGACATACAGCATCGCATGTACATCGTAGCATTGAAGAACAACGTGCCCATTTTAACTTTAAACATCAAGGCACATCCTACTGTAAGAGATTTTGAAAATACAGGTTAAGTCTACATGGAGTGAATAACCAATAATCCAAATTACCAGTGTTCATATTTCTGAGTCTTTACTCTCAGTCTGTTAAAGAGTTATTTAAAAAACAACTGGCGATCGACTTGCTTTCCTTGTTTAGCATGACACTGGAAATGTTTCCTCAAGCATTCACTAGTCCCCTAAAATGTGATGTTTCGGGGTGCCTGGGTGGCTCAGTCAGTTTAGCGACTGACTCTTGATTTCAGCTCAGATCATGATCTCAGGATCATGAGATCGAGTCTGCTTGCGATTCCCTCTCCCTCTCCCCCACCCCCCCCACTCACAATCTCTCTTTCTCTCATATAATAAACAAAATCTTCAAAATGTGATGTTTCACGAGTGCATGAGGTGTGACTGATGGCTACACCATGAATTACCCTCCCCACTTCTTTACTGCTGGACATCCAGCCTCTTCCCATTTTGTACACTTTATCTTATATGTGTATGTATTTATCTCCCGAGATGGACCCTAAATTGCTTCAGAGTCAGGTCCTCATCTCACACTTCCTGGTAGTCCCCCAAGATCTAGTAAAAACTGACCCAGGACAGGCCCCGGGTACATGTCAGTTGGCTGACGGACTTGAGCCCTGTACCTGCTAACGTGCGAGCTGCCCTGGCACTCACTTCTGGCAGCAGAACTGTGAGCAGAGTGTGGAACTCAGCTGCAACAGAAACACCTGGTCATTTCCCTGGGGAGCAGGAATCGGGGACCCAACCACGGCATGAAGGTCTCAGCGGCTTGGATCTCTGGGTCTCGTGGGATCTCTCACAGTTTCTCTTCCAACTTCCCCTCCTTAGTAAGAAGCACCTGCTCTCACTCATAGCTCATGCTGGAGACCTGATTCTGTTTGACATCGTTCTCATCTTCTCAAGCCATATTCGGTCCATGTTCTCTCCCTCTGCCTGTCCCCAGGCTGAGCTGCTCGGCTCTCCCAGCCTTAGGACGTTTGGGGCCGAAGCCCCTGCCCAGATGCTCTTCTCCTGTCACTCCCCTTGCTAACTCTCCAGGTCCCTGTAGCCCTTTTCTCTCTGCCCCGTCGTCTAAATCAGGTCTTCTCCCGTTCCTTCATACCCCCCTAGATTCCTCCTCCACAGCGGTTGTCCCACCGGGGGGAACACATGTATCTGATTATCTGTATAATCAGACATAGATCTCCTGCCCTAGGCCTACGGGAATACCGTATCTTCAATACCGTATCTCTAGCCCTCAGTGCCTGTATGTTACAGGCGTTCTGTGCTTGGGGAAGGAAGGAAGTGGGGAAGGGACACAGGGAATTTGTGACCACTGCCTGGGTTCAACTACTCCAACTTATGGGGTCCTAACTTTAAGCCTAAGCCCAGCTACCATCTTCCCTGGAGCAAGGACTTTATTTTCCACGAGTTTCTGGTCCACCCTCTTGCCTCTGCAAGGGTGTGCTCTGGCTGATTTGTGACCAGTGGCTTAGAATGACAACAGCAGTCTGTGTCTTATTCATTTTCCCCTCACGATTCTGCATTTAGCCAGGCCTGGTGACTGGCTCCCACCTGTGCACCTGAGAGAGCGCATACACAGGACACTGGCCATTCTGCATTTGCTAATTCAGCAATTCCTTGAGTGTCCAGCATGTTTCAAACATGGAGCTGGGTGTGGTGCTTTTTGCTACTCCCAGGTCCCAGCTACAAACACCGGAGGCTAGGCATCTCACGAGAGCCAATGTCCACTCACTCCAAAGCCATCTGAGAAACTGCCCAGTGGAAATGGGGCTGCAAATCTTCCACCTGCATGAAGAGTCACTGAACCTCACGGCAAGGGTCCTAGACCATGAGGAGACAACCAACCAGCCTACAGGTCCGAACCAACCTACATGTCAAGGCCAGGGCTGTGGAGAAGATGTCTAGTGTGTGTAGATTCTTTGTTCTGGAAGGGAAGCAACGGATACTCTCTTTTGTTCCACCCTTTACTTCACCCTTCATCACCACCCTGGAAATAGAAGCTAATCTTTCATTATTCCTTCAGAAGAGTAAACAGTTCTCCCTCTGGGTAAATAAGAAAGCCACAAAGCATCATCTGAGCCAGAGAACAGGGAAGCAGGACGCTCCCTCTGGCTCTGCCAGCACTCCCTTGCTCCCAGCAGCTCCTCAATGGAACGTTCCCCACTCCTGGGTCAGAAGCATCCAGCTGGCCTAGGGGCTACTCCCTTTGCTCCTTTATTCCTCTCAGTAGAGGCCTTCAAAGCTGAGAGGCCCAGAGCCCTCTAGGGAGGCTGCCCTCGAGCACCAGGAAGCACAGGGCTAGGACTTCACACTGTTCAGTGGGAACCTCCAGACATGTTTCTGTCCCCCGCTTTTCCTTCTTCCTCCCCACTCCCATTTTCTAGAACTGGCCCAAGGCAGGAAACGGAGGGTCAGTCTCTCATGCCCTCCCTCCCTACCTTACCTAGTGGCACACTTTTCAGCCCCACCAACCCTGATCACCAGGACGCAAAAGCCACAGCTCCAGGAGAGCCGTGGGGCCCCTGGAGTTTCTGGAACCCTCTCTAGAGTGTGGATGGCCTCCCGGGCATCTCCTGTGGGCCCTGAATTATTGCAGAACCCGAATATTCCTCCCTTCCTCCTCGCCCACCTCCTCACAGCCTGGCTTGCAGTTAGGCTAACAGTTATGGTTGGCATAAGGTATTTTTATCAGATTAAAATGCTTCATCCCTCTTCCCCCACACAATTGTGTTTCTGTTTGGTGAAGAATACTGAATACCCAACTAAGTGCTTTAAATATCACGGAGTCTGGGAAGGCAGAAGAGTAGAGGGAAGAAGATGGATTCTTAGAACTACTTAGAAATAAATAAGCAAAACAGGAAAGTAGGAAATTCGTTTTCAGTGGGCAGGGCCCCAAACAACCTGATATCATGAGGAGAGATACTTGCTTATTGCTCCCATCTCTCTCCAGCTATAGACCTAGGAGAGACAGCCTTGTTGTGTTGAGTCTTGCTTCCTCTAACACATGCCAGAAGATGACCACACTCACCTCTATTCCCTTCTCATTGGCTAACAACATGTTGATTGTGAGTCACTGTGTTCCTTGGGGTGCACAAAGGTCTGGGGATGGGGGGGGGGCATGGCTGACAAAAAACATTAATTCTAAGTAGTGGACACAATGGCCCAGTACATACATACCAACAACAAAAGTTTCATGATACAACATCAGATTCTTACTATGTGTGCTGTGCTGAATTCCATTTTTCTTTTAAGATGCTAGGAAGGATTCCCCCAAGATGGACCTTATAATTAGAATATAAGCAAATCATGTGTTAGGAGCTCCAGTTTTAAAATGCTGCTTTACGATCGGGATGGGAATCATTTCTCGGCCAAGGCCGAGATCAAGGGTAGTGCAGAGCTAAGAAAACAATGACCCATGGGCCAAATCCTGCCCATGGCCCATTTTGTACCTCCTGCTACCTATTTTTAGTCAGTGTGGGAGCTAAGAATGGTTTTTTTGCATTTTTAAATGGTTCAAAACAACCAAAAGTAGAATAATATTTCTTGTGTGAAATTCATGTGAAATTCACATTTTAGCGTCTGCCAACAACATTTGGCTGGAATGCAGCCACACTCATTCACTTCCAGACTCTCTGTGGCTGCTTTTGCACCAGAATGTCGGTGCAAAAGAGTGGCTGTGACACAGCCTGGAGGGCCATGTGGCCTGCAACGCTGAGTTCCTGACCCTTTACAGAACAAGTGTGCTGGTGCGTGTTCTAAGGCTCGGATAGGATTATCTGATTAATTTGTCAAATTGGTTGCCAGAGCTAGGATGTTATAGTTTTATTTCAGTTTGTAGCAGAAGAATCAGGAATATCACTTAAAGAAAGCAAATCATGATTTTTGTTGTGAGAACAGAGCCCTTGAGGAGGCTGAGCTACCTTCCTTGGGAAGAAAGAACACAAACGCAATTTCTCAGGGCATGGAGGAAACCGGCCTTCTCACTCCTGTGCTCCCACAGAGGGCAATGAGCTAGCTTCGTCAAAGGGCATTTTAATTTTTAATGCTCCTTTCTTACAGAGGCATTTAATTTGTGGTGGAAGAGAAAGATTTTTAAAAAGCTGTCCCTTTTGTATTTAGTAACTTACAATCCCAAGCCTGCATTTCCTCCACAAGAAGTCACACCAGGCGGATCAGAACAAATTTCACTTAAAATTCAAGAAACCAATGTCAGCTGAAAAGGACCCTCAGAGTGGCTGCAAACAAAGGCCTCGTAAAAGGCTAATGCCATTTGTATAGAATTACAGGAAAGAAAGTGAGAGCTGGGGAGGCCCCTGCAGCTTAAGCCCCGGCTTTTGTGAGGCTCCCACTGCCAAGAAAAGAAATCTCCCCGTTAGCATCACAGCCCAGCGTTCTTTGTCCCGTGTAATCAGAGTACGGTGGAAAGTGCCGGGGATTTAGCCTCTTGGGGCAGAAAAAAGAGGGGGGAAGGAAGAGGTTAGGGAAAAAGTAATCTGATGTCATCACTCAAGCTGGCAGAAAGACAAATGTCAAGATTTTATGGGGGTGGGATGGCCGAGGTGGGCAGTGGACTACCCAACCCAAGGTTGTGCCTGAGGGTGCCGGGCCAATGTGGAGCCAATTGTGTACAGCTGGAACTAATGAGCAGTCCCTGTGGCTGCATAAATGGCCCTTTCTTCCCCCACCTCGGTTCCCACTCAACCCCGGCAGCTCCAGAAACCTCTCGTCTTTGCCTGTCCCAGCTTCAGCCCAGGAATGTGCCATTGGCCACTTTGAAAACTCACACATCTTCCCCAACCCCGCTTGCCTGGCCGCCCCCACCCCCCGTGGCCCCATAGCAGCTGGCCTCATGGAGGTCATCATTCTGCTGTTTGGTACCAAAATGGGAGCCAAAGAGCCTTGGTGCTTCCTTGTGGGAAGAGGCAGAAGACCAAGGCTCTCACAGACTCTCATCAGATATGCACACCCCCCTGTGGGCAGGATTAAGCAAAACAATGGCGAGGACTGCCCTGCTCTCTGCAGATGGTAGGACCCCCCTTACCACTCCCCCCAGGAGGCAGCCCTACTTCCCCTGTGGCCAGGGCAGACAGGAGAGCAGGAAGGAATGCTCAGGGCTGATGATCATCCAAAGCCCAACTGGCACGTCTGCTCCCTCTCCGAGGATGTGTGAGATGACAGCTGAGACCAAAGCTTTCCCTAACTCCTCTCTGCTGGAAGGTGGGTGATAAAGACAGAGAGCAAACCCTGGGCCTATGGGGACCACAGACAATGGCAGGTGTGAAAGGAAAGTGCAAGTGCCTCTTTCTTTCTACTCTGACAGGGGACGTACACACACACATATATGCACACATACACACATGCATGCACACACATGCACCCAACACACACACATGCATCATGCCTGTACACACACACACACACACACACACACACACACACACGCCCCGGTGGTAAGAGGCAGTGAGCATGCCAAGCTTCCAGTCTGACAAGGGTTTATAACAAAAGGGAAAGAAAGCCCACTGCAAAGGTTTCATTTCTACAGGCCCAGTTCTTTGTGTCTCTACCTCGGTCTCATTTTCCCATCTGTAAATCAGAAACCTCTACTGGGACTCACCTCAATCACGGAAAATGGAATCGCTTGGATCTCGAAACTATATTCTCACATTGTGTGAAAATCGCCAACTGTCTCAGAAGCAAGTTTCTTTGAGTTCTAAGAACCATGGGTGCTGCTTACCAGTATCTTTTTTTTTTTTTTTAAGATTACAATTCTGTCATTCATTTTGAGTGAGGAATTTTTGCTGGGAAGGGAAAGCACGTAGCAAAACCTCAGGCTTGCACAAGAGTTTGGAAACACTCCTGGACCGGCTGTGCACACAAGCTGAGAGGACTGTAAACATCTGGGAGAAGGACAGATAGCCCACCTGACCTTCCGGCTGCTGACGGAACCAACCCCCCCGATCACTGGCTTTGTTTCAGTAGAATGTTGTTCCTGGGGAACAGGGTGAAAAGTCTTACTTAAAAGTGAAGGCGGTGAGCAAATACAATCGCTGTACAAATATTGACTGTCCCACCACACATAAGTGAAGTGAAGACTTGCCAACACCCTGCTTAATCTAAAATTACAGATAAGAATTGCTAGTGTCCAAAAGAATAACCCTGATCTTTTGGAAGAGATGGCAGAGGCCTGCAAAACACAGATGCTTGGGGGCTTTACCTTGCTGCCCGAACTGAAACCTGCTTCTCCAATAAACAGACAAAAAAGGAGAAGCTCCGTCTGTCAGATTCCCCACACCACAGCCAGAACACCAGTTAAGAGGTGCCTCTGTCCCCCCACTCTCCCAGTTGCCAAATTCACCCTTCTCTGTGGCTATTCTACTTTAAACAATTGCCTACCATCTCCCCAAAATCCCAGAATCTCTTGGGTCTTGTGGCCGGGTGGCCTGGATCAGACCCAACCAGGAACACGGAGACTCTGGGCTATCAAACATCCCACTGCTCTGCCAGAGGTATCTATTACTCTTCAAAAAAAAAAAATCATATAGCCATCAGGAAAAAAGTTCAACTGAAAACACAAAGACTAGAACTACTGGGATTTTTTGTGGGGGAGGGGCAGAGGGAGAAGGAGAGAGAATCTTAAGTAAGGCTCCACGCCCAGTGTGGAGCCGAATGCTGGGCTCGATCTCACAACCCCGAGATCATGACCTGAGGTGAAGTCAAGAGTCGGATGCTTAACTGACTGAACAACCCAGGGACCCCTACAACTACTGGGATTTCAGTCACCAAATCCCCAAATGGGTCAAGTGTTTCTCTCCCAGGTGGGGTGGGGTGAGAGTTTGGGGGATGGCCCCCTCTTCTTCTCATGGAAGCTCTGACAAGTTCGTTCTGTTCCTCCCACTGCTACCCCAATGTGCTCGTGTGAGTCCTGCTTCCAGCACTGCTGTCCCCAAGGGCCCTGACTCAGGGAGCCCTGGCACCCCCTTTCTTAGTAGGGGAGGACCTCTCTTCTCCGCTGGTGAACGTTTCCCAGGACCCCAGCTCTGGCCTTGAACATAACGGCACTGAAGAAGCTCATGCAGGGGTTCTTTCCAAATCCTAGCCAGGGATTTTTCCAGATCTCCTGCGGGTGGGCTGTTTCACTTTTTCTAGGAAGACAGTAGGGGGAAAAACCCTACCATTCCTTGGGCAGGTTGACTGAATTCTCAATGTGGTCCCTGAAGTGACCAGGAGTGAAACCATCTTTCTGATAAGCTCCTTGGCAGACCTGAATGGCTTGTGCGAACTTCAATGACAATCACACGTATTTATTCCTCAGAGAGCTGGCAAGTCCAAGACAAGAGCTCGGTGAAAGGGTCAGGGATACTTCCAAAGCAGAAACTCACAGGCTGCTTAGCGTGACAGAATGGGACCGATCCTTTCCCCCTTCAGGCAAAACACTCTTTTCGAGAGGACTCGGTGATGAATTCAATAGGAAATGTACATTTGCCAAGAAGCTAGGAAATAAGGGCACTCCGACACGCTCCCTTCTCCTGCCTCTGGTTCCACAGCACCTTTACCTGAAGGCGAATTAGGTGAAGGAAAGAAAATCTCAGGAAGTTTGAGATTCTCCTTCTCCCACGTCTCCACAGCATCTAGTATGTGCCTTGATCACAGCAAATACCGTAGGGTGGTCAGTGTCACAGTCATGTTAGAGACTCTGTGCCTCAGTGGCAGGACAATGTCTTTTCACCTTTAGAGCCCCAGCATCCAGCAGGCACTCAATAAATGGTGGATGTACCATCTGTCAGCGGATAAACTGACGCATAAACTGAAACACGGTCTCTGTGTTTTAGAAGATGCCCATTCAGGGTCTTAGGGGGAAAATGAGGAGTTGGAGGGCTTTTGATAATTTCAATTATTCACACCACCTCTAATTTCCTACTAATCAATCAAATAATTAGTGAATGTCTACAGTGGGGAAGGTACTATGCTGAGCCAAGTTACCATGTAATTGGTTGCTGAAGCTCATAATTCAGTGTCATCCTCTTCAATTAATACTGGTCAGTTAAGGTGGTGGCTTTGTCAGCTCGTGGGCAGACAAGATGGCGTAATAGAAAAAGTAATGATCGGAGGGCCAGAAGGGTTAGAGCACTGACGTGGCCCCTAAAAGCATGAAGCATTTGCATGCCTTTGTGCTGCATGTTTTGTTTGTTTGTTTTTTAAATAGAAAACAGGAAAATTACTGAGGCTTCTATTATTGAGCTCAGAAAATGAAAGTGGAAAAAAAAACAAATAAACAAAAAAACCTAAACAAAAACAATGCCTCTGGGCCCATACAACCTGTTAGTATTTAAATCCTTATCTTGGGTTCTTGTCCTCCAGCAGTTTGGAAATGGTCTCCTTCCTTTGTGGTGACTGCCCTCGCCAATCAAAAAAATAATCTCACTCCCCAATACTGAGTAGAATCTCTTCATGTTTACATTGTAAAAGAACATGAACAGAGAGAGGCCCCAACACCATTAATTTCCTTATCTCCAAACTGAAAATCTGAAGTGAGAGCTTCAGAGGCAAGAGATGAACGTATTATGTATGGTAGATGCCTTTGAACTTAGAATAAAAAACAGGAGGAAGACAAATTTGCAAGCTTTCATTTTAGCCCTGACGGGACAGAGCCATGTTATGTCCTGGCTCACCCACTTCGCTCCTCTGCTAAGGCCCGAGGCCCTGTTCAATCCTGAGTCCACCCTAACTCTCAAAACTGACATCACTCCAGTTCATTCCTTCTATCCCTGTCAACGCATAGGAGCCTCCCAAACATGAAGCTGAGCTTTAAGAAAGAAAGAAAAAGGAAGTTCAGAAGAACAAAGACAGTACAACAGCCCTTATTCTGAGGATTTTTTTTTTTTTAAAGGAGAAAACAGCACCAGACGGCATTCTAGATGCTGCTGAGGGATAAGCAGAGATGTAGTAGAACCAGTGGGAACTCACAGGGCAGCAGGAACAGCAATGAAAACTTCTGGAAACAGTGGGGAGGAGGAAGTCGTGGGGCGAGGGTCATACTGTACTGATAAGGCTCTGTTTCTGGGTCTGGGTAGTGGGTCCACAGATATCTGACATCTGAATTGGTTCATAGTTAATCCTAATAAAAGAAATCAAGGCGCAGGTGCTTCTCCTGAGTGCCTTCCAGAAGCCTGCCAAGCACTGGGATGTGGGCCGCTGGCTTCAGGAACTGCTCGGAAGGATATTCAAGCAACTACACAGCTGAGGGAACCAGCTCATAAAACAGTGTATTAAACCCCACCTAATGGCCAGCAAGACTCAGGTGCCGCACCCCCAGCCTTCTCAGGAAGGGGAAGCCTCAGGGGTGTGATCCTGGTGGCCTCCCCACTTCCTCATCTGCTTCTGAAAATACAGCTGACCCTACACTTAGCCACGCCACGCTACCCTCCCCTGGGCTTCTCCCATTTCTCCCGGCCAACCTTTAGCTCCAGATATAGGCAGGTTTATTTTAGAACGGGGCTGCAGGCCAGGCCCCCGTGCGCATGCAACCTCTCTTCCCAAGCCTGGAGCTTTGCTGTAACAGTGCTGTCTCCCTCCTCCCAGTGCAGCATAAGGACTGGCTGGCTTGCCCCCCTGGCTTTGGAGACCAACAGCCTCCCATAATAAGGTGTCCAGTTACGCCCAAGACCTTCAAAGCAGCTTCAGAGGTGTTACCTCATAAGGCCCTCACCAGCTCCTATAAATAGGGATATGAAGTATTATCCCATTTCTAACATAGGAAACGGCTCCCTCAGAAGGTCAGTTCATGGGCACCGTGATGCCAAGTGGTACCTCCAAGAGAGGCATAGGTTTCTGGATTCCAACCCCTGGGGCAAGTCCCAGAGGCCGTGGCCGCCCAGACCACATGGACAAAACATACAATCCAGCCCTGCAGCCTGGAAGGGAAACCCACAACAGAACAAGAAACATGAAACAAGGCGGGCACTGTAGGAGCAGCGCCCATATCACATTCCCGGTCTCAAAGATTCAGTGGTGCTGAAATGCCATGGGAATACTTATCACTGTTTTGGTCAAACAAACCCTCCCTTACCTTAAGCAAAGGTCAAATGCACTGTAAAACCCCCAGCGCAAACAACCAGCTGGGAGGACTGGCCACAGCCTGGGTAAAGTCTTTGCTAATAATTACCCAAACAGCCTTCCTATGTAAACACGGGCGGTCCAGCGATGGTGTACTGATTACTCCCCTTATAAATCAGCATGAGGAAGTGACTTCAAGCACACAGTAGGTGTGTTTTCCTTTGCTTTTTACACACGGCACTAGCCACACGTCTCAACTCTTTCAAAAACTCAACTCCGTACACTGTATTGTTAATGCCTTTCTAAAATAGCAAAAAGATACCTAAAAGCATGTCATAAATAAAAATTTACAATCTTTCTTTCCTTTTTTTAACCAAATTGAAACCTCCTTGAGCCTAGGGACCATTCAACATCCCGTGCCCAGCTCCGGATCCAGAGAAAGCACTGAGTATGGGTGAATAACGGAAAACAGAATGCCAGTGGTGCATAATAAATGCATCCCTATGTACTTATGGAGCAAGGATGACGCGGTGGCCCTAGGCCAGGGGAGAGGCCAAGATGAGGAAGCTGCACTGGTGCCTTCCCAGCCCCAGGGCGGCAGTCTGATGGGGGAGACACAGGCTCCCGAGCAGAAAAGCACATGCAGGTGTGAGGCCTCCGCTGCGTAGGTGAATCCTGGGGAGGCTTCCGCAGAGGGATCAGCATTCGGCTTTGACCCGAGGGAGAATGTCAGTAGGGTTGTCCTGCCTGGTGGGTGTGGGGGGAGGAGAGGGAGCTGAGACAGATGGAGTGAGCGACAACTCCTGGAAAGGGGGATGGCGCAGAAGAAGCCGAGGGCACGGGTTTGGTGATCTGTATCACAAGGTCCCCGGGGAGGATTCCCTGTCATCCAACGACTGGAGCAGCCCGAGCCGCAGCCCCCATGAACAAGCAGCTGGCAGGGACCTGCCTTTTCGAGGCCACCAAGGTGCTGGGAGATGTTGCCAGTTCTGCAGGGAAGCACCGGCCTCCCCTGCCTTCTGACCTCCGGGCTCCTCTGGACCGGGCCCCCAGCACCTGTGGTGTTTTCAGGTCAGGCTCACTGCCCTCTCCTTCCCATCGCCCGCCCTGGCGCACTCCGCTCATTCAGCAGGATGGGACGAGAAGCCCCAGTTAGACAACTGCACGAAGGAACACTCCGGATGACTTCGGTGCCACAGACAGGACAAGTCCTGGTGACTGAGAACAGGATGGGTGCCTGGGAAGCAAGGAGGGCTCCCCGAACCGCAATCCCCCTGGGGCAGGGCTGGCAGCAGCATCTCCGGGAGCATCCGCCACCCTCAGGTGCGCCACAGACCCTGTGAGCCCGGCTGGCCCTGCGGGAGCATCTAGCTTCTGCCATCGAGGGGTTCCTCTCAGGTCACACACGTGAATCCCATGCAGATAAGCATCTCAAGTTTAAAACAAAATGGAAAACGAAGCGGATATACAGACCGCCAAGAAGCCCATGGAAAGGAGCTCCATCCCACTGACCATTAGGGAAATGCAAATCCAAACCACAAGGAGATGGAAGCTCACAGCCGTTAGCCCCAGCAATCCCACACACACCTGGATATAGACCCCAAGTAACGAAAGCACGGACTCATACTCGTACACTCAGGTTCACAGCAGCATCATTCGCCAAGAGGTGGGGACAACCCGGCTAATGAATGGGTAGACAAAATGGGGTACCTAACCTGTAACGGAGGAGTATTCTGTCTTAAAAAGGAAGGAACTTCTGACACAGGCCACGACACAGACAGACCCTGAGGACGTTATGCTCGGTGAAATAAGCCAGCCATGAAAGGATTAATACTGTATGACCCCATTGTCATGAGGTCCCTTAGAGTCATCAGAACGACAGAGACTATGAGGGTGGCTGCCAGGGGCAGGTGGGAGAATGAGGAGTTTGTGTTTAATGGGTGCAGAATTTCAGTTTTGCGAGATGGAAAAGTTCTGGAGATGGATGGCAGTCCAACAATGTAAAGTACTTAATGTCACTGAACGGTCCACCTTAAAATGGTTAAAATGGCAAATTTTATGTTCTGTGTATTTTACCATAATAAAGAAACTCCTCCTCCAAGCAAACAAACAAAAGCCCCCAGAAAATGTAAAGCAGGTGAACCTGCTCTTGGAAACTCTGACCCCTGGGGTCTGTGCCCACCCCAACCTCCAACCCTACCCACACAAGGATCCTCGTGTTGGCCCCTCTTTTCCATTAGGATGATCAGATAAACTCAATCTCCAAGAGGTAGGAGTGATTCACAGAGCTCGCTGTGTTCCCACTCTCAGTAGTCCGTTCTCTGTCCCATGTGGGTTCAAAATAGAGAATCACATTTGAATGGTCAGCTTTGGGGCACCAGCTCGGTCACAGGGGAGGTTGCTTCAAGGCCTTTTCGCCTTCTAAGGTCACCCCAGACAATCTCATTCCACACATTGCTTCCCATATCCCAGCTTCATGGCTCATCCGAGCCTCAGGTGCTGTCCCAGGTACTCGGGAAACCAAGAGGACCAGGAGCTGAGCCCTCCGAGATGGGGTCAGGCCAGAGTTGGGGGTGCTCCCAGAGACACCACTGGTGATGCGGGCGTCCTGCCTGGGCCAAGAGCAGGCGGAGGAGGGAGAAGCTGAAGGAGGCTTGCTTCCCTGGGAGGGAAGAAGGGGTGCTATGAGCTGGGAGGAGCACAGTGGGTCAGTAAGGTGAGCGCAGGGAGCATGCAGGAGCAGAGGAGCATGAGGCTGCGGGGACCCCACGTCTAAGCTGCAGAGAGCACCCTATGTTTTATGCTTCCATAGTTCAAGTATTTTCTATTTCTATGCATTTTTGGGGGCATTTCTATGCATTTTGGGGGGAATTTCTATGCCCCCAAGTTAAATGACTTGAACGACTTGGGACCTGAATCAGCTAGGATTCAGATCAGGGCTTCCTTCCTCCAAAAAAGCCCCATAGCTGCATCTCACAAAACATACCCTCTGTATCGCCTTCCTACCAAAATAACAACAACCACCCACAACCAAATGGCACTTTACGAGGGAGGATGCTGGGTTCTCCAAGCCCTTCCTTTTTAAGAAGTTTCAAGATGGTTCCTACATCATTTTTCATCTTTTTAAAAAGTAGGATGAATTAAATCTGGCCAGTGGATGCTTTGTCCCCCATCCTGTCCTTCTCTGTCATAAGTTTGAGTGCCTTGGGTCACCTCAAATAGCGTCATCATGGCCAGGTAAGGACCAGCCCGTCACAGTGATGGAGGGGTCCAAAAGTTAGCAGTTGGGAGAAGTCACACAGGCCATGGTCCTGAGAGGGAGTGGGGCTTCTAGTTTCATCTCCCAAATTTTGGGGTTTGGGTCTCCAGATTTATACTTTCCTCCCCAGTTTCATGGAAGGCAAGGAACTGGGCTAATGCCCTGGAGAGATCTCTCCGCACCACCAATCCCTCACTCTCCTCTGAAAGGGCCGGGCACACTGTCTCTACAAAGCACAGGCTTCACAACAGCATGCTCCACGTGATCCAAGAAAAACCCTCAACAGCTTTCTTTCCCAATATTCTTTCTGTTGAATCACACTCATTATTGGGGCACTAAGAAACACAAGGCCATCTCAGTAGATTACAATTCACTAATGCTGTAAACATTAGCGAAGTATGACATATGAGCCAATTCCCATGCTAACAGTAAGAGCATACAGACACAGTTCCTACCCCGGGGGAACTACAGTCAGAGTCAGAAAACACCCCAGATCCAAATATCGTACTGCCTCGTGCTGCCATGCAGAGACCATAGAAACACAGAGGGAACACTTGGTTCATCTTCCTCCGAGTTTCATGTGCAGCTGAGTAAATGATGGGCTCTGGAAACCTCGATCAGGTAAGTATGTGCACACACACGTATGCTCAAATAACATCAGTACCCGTTGTAATCGGGAACTGAAACACCCAAGGAGACCCTTCCTTGACCCAAATAGTTGTTCAACAGGCAAGGGTCTGCTGGGGTGCTCTGAGGGCCTCTCAAGCCAGGCTCTGTGGGATTAGGACTAATGACTCCCTTCCTCTCCCTGACCCCCTCCCCGGCCAAAGGTCTAGACCCGTCTTTTTAAAGAAGATAGTAGAGGGCCAGAGTTCTGAGACCAGGGGGAGATCCCCAATCTGTCATCCATGAATGTGGTCTGTCTCTCCACTACTCAGACGGAACAGTGGAAAACAGCCAGCCTGGCTCTGGGCCCCAGAAGTGTGCAGCACCCCATTACCAGGAGAGGAAATCCTAATTAAGTGTAGATGCGAAAGGACCATCAGATCAGGATTTCTGAGGGCAAGGGGAACAGGGCGGTGGGGAAAGTTCTGTGCCAGCCTCTGCATAGGCCAGCCTCTCCGTTTCTACGGGTGTGAATGAAATATTAAACAGGCTCAGCCAATTAGCAACCTTTCCATGACGGATGCTCAGAGACTGAGGAACTGAGTTTTGATCCTCATTCTCGCTTGACAGCTCAGTGCTCAGCCGAGAAGAGTTTCCTGTTCTGTTGTTAGCATTCTGTTAACCCTACTTCCCACCGAGCTGGCAGCACTTAGCGGGATCTGTGCCCACCACGGCTTCCGGCAGTCTGTGGCCAGCCAAGGCAGCCTGATCCCTGTGCCTAAAGGAGGTGGCTGGCCTCCCCTCCCTAAGAAAGTCTAACAGGGGCCCCTGACTGCTACTTCCAGGGCCTGTCGTGCAGCCCACTGCCCATAACATCTAATGAAGTCAGAAACGGGCTCTCCACATACAGCTGAGGACAGGAAGTGTCTTTTTTTTTTTTGGCTGTGTCCCAATAAAACTTTATTTACAAAAAACAGGTGGTGGGCCATAGTTTGCTAATCTCTGCTCCAGAGGCAGCAGTGGAAGGGGTCATCTTTAGCAGACAATTGCAGGAAATAGGGTGTAGTGTGTGGGAGATGTAGAGATGGGGACCGGATTCAGTGGTTACAAACTGAGGCCAGAATGCCACATTCTTTTCCAGTTTGGAAGGAGTTGTTCAATGACTATTTATTTAGGTTCACATTGCTATGAACAGTAAGAGTGACAACTGGGCCAGATTAGGAGAAACTTCACTTCTGTGGTTCTTCTAAGATGGGACAATGAGAACTACAATTTTCACGGTTTGAAATCAAACAGTTTGACCTCAGTTTTTTTGTTTTTTTTTCCTCCTTAAGGACCCTTTTTCCTTGTTTAAAAAAAAAAGTGACACACTTAAGCAGTGGCATTTTTCCTGCAACTTAGGTTTCTGTTGTTTCAAAACAAACAAAAAAACATAAGCAGTCACCTCTCCTGTCGGCCATTTTGTCCTTTCTGTGCAGAGCAGCAGGGGAGAAACTCGGACAGCCCTGTAACATCAGGGTAGATGGCCAGCAGTGGCCTGTGGGGCTCTATCCCAGGGACCAGGCCACCAGCCAAAAAGGACATATAAGACAAAGCCTGCCTGGGACCCCACAGTCTTCTTCCTCAGGGAACAGTGATGCCCCCGGGGGCACAGGCTGAGGAGAGGCTGGGAGGGAAGATGGTGAGGGAGAAGGGGGAGGTAGGAACAAGTCTGAGGGACTCAGTTCCCCGCTCATTGATCGGCTGTCCAGGGCTCACCTGGATGAGACAGGCTGCTTGCTGCCTGCAGTGAGCCCCAGGCCCAGCGTGGGGGCCCCGTGGCCATGGCTAGACTAGGACGTGGCACCCCCAGCATGGAGGGGCTTGCCTACTCTCTCCCAGGAGAATGGCACTCTGAAATGAAAACCTAGCACTGAGGCCTGGCCCCTCCTTGTTCCAACCACAGTCACGTCCCAGGGAGGAAGACATAGGCTGTTCCAGGGGCAGTGGTGGGAGGAGCCCATCTCAGCCTCTGCTCAGGGTCCACTTCAGCAATGACCTCCCTGCCCCCTGCCTCTCTTATCCTGGAACACTCAGGGGTACTGGTGTGACATTTCCAAGAGCACACAGGAACATGGGACAGAGCCAGCGACCGCCTGACCCCGTGAGTCATTAGCCACCACCGACGCACAAAGGGCACGCTTCAACTTTAGGCCAAAGATTCGAGTCTGGTCTAAGCGGTGGCCCAGATGGGCGCCAACTTTACCCGGCCTGCCCTGCGGCCCAGGACCATGGTATGGCCTGACACCCACACTGACGTCCGGCTCTCCTGGGGCACTTCATCAGTCCCTCTGGGAGGGGGCAAAGGTAAGGCATATACAGAGAAGAACAGCCCACCAGCCACTCTGCACACAAAGCTGCAATATTATCCCACTTGAAGATGAGTGCCAAGTGTTTGGACAAGGCCACTCGCGCACAGAGCTTTCTAGTTCTGAAAAGCCTTTCCGCACATGCAGGCACATCGGATCCCATGTCACGGGGTAAGGTGGAGCAGGCACAATTCTCAGTTTGTATTTTAAGAAGCAGAGCATCAGCTCTTTGCGGCAAGCCGGCCTAGGATACAAAGCTAAGGAAGGCCTGACCTTGGGACCGGAAGCCACGTTCTCAGACTCCTAGGTTAAGATCCTTTGATGCTCAATTCCCTTCTTTAAACAAAAAACACACAATAGTCAGGACCGGGGCTGGTCAAGCACCGTGGGATGGGGTCACGCCTGTCGCACGCACCCTGCTCACACTGGGGTGAGGACATGCCTGGGTCTGGGACGTGATGGGTCTGGGGTTTAGAAAGGTCACTCTGGCTGTGAAATAGAGAGCAGATCGGAGGGAGGGCAAAGCTGTTCTGAGTCCCCAGGAGCCAAGGGGAAATGAAAGGAACGAGAGAATAAGGTGCAGAGGTCTCCGCTGTGTCACGCAGGCAGTGAAGCACTGGTCCTCCATCCTGTTTTCTGGGTCGGGGAGACACAGGAGGCGACCGCACACACCTATCTTGGCACAAAGCTCGGAGAAAGGACAGGAATTCCTGAAACACTGGCTTCGAGATCTGCCCCATCAGACACCAAGTATTTGCGGCGTCCCCAACGCGTGCCCGTGCCTGTTTGGGTTCGGCAGACGCAGCGGTGAACGAGGCTGGCAGGAGCACCCGCCCCTGGAGAGCACACATTCTGTTTGGTAGCATTTCTGGCACGGAATTCAACACTAAAGATCACTGATCAAACCTACAACCATAGAACCTGTCCATGACGGATTTTCCAGAATACGTCCATTAAAAAAACTTCTATTCTGTTGTTACTGTAAGACAAGTGTCGAGCTGAGGTCCACGAACTCATTCGGACCTGCTCCCCGAGCAGAACGCCCGCCCTGGGTATCAGTCTTAGAGTACTAAACCACAGAGCTGACCCCAGCAGGAGCCGCTGTGGCCCTCAGAGCAACCGTAGGCACAGCTAGCTTAATTAAGCAAGTGGCCTCTGTGTCCCACCCCGTCCTTCAAATAAAACTTCACTGAGATTTGTCAATGTTGCAGCCACCGCCCCTGGTATTTCCTCTAGAAGGAAAGGGCAGGGGACGCGCTCAAGTCTTAGACAGCGAGCACAAGCAGGATCCTTATGACACACAAACGCGGCCCCAGGAGCTCCTGAGAAGACATTGCGGCCAGCGAACCTTCAGAGAAAGTGCACATGCAGCTCAAGGGAAATGCTCCTTTCCATGGGGCTTCCTGCTTTCCTGGGCTTCTTGGAGGTCACAGCTGCTCCAGTCTCCTAGGCTTCAGAAAGTCACAGCATATTTCTTAGGCCGTCCGAAATCTAACTTTCTTGGCAGGAGGAGGGTCCTGGCAGGTGCAGTCAGGTGGCTCTTCAAAGCCTTGCCCTTTGGTCATCACTGAAAGTGTCGACTTCTCTGTGCCCTCACCCCAGGCATTAGCGAGCCGGGCCCGATGGCACCTGCAGGGTCTTCCTCTCGCAGCCCCAGGCCCAGGCCTCAGCAGCCCCTGTGGCTAGCTCTGTGGTCATCTCACTCCCCATGCACACCACACCCCGTGCCCCCATGGCCACTCCAGCCAGCACTGAGTGCCACCCGGGTCACAGAGAGAGAGAGGAGGAGCCAGGCATTCACGACATGGCTTAACAACCATCCCGAGAGGAAAACATCAGTGTTCATCATGTGGAGAGCCCATCCCTGGGTTCCGGCGAGGGCAAGGAAATGGGATTCCCTGACGATGGGAAGTAGGGGTGGGAAGTCACGACCGCAAGGTCCCCACCCTCCTGGACAAAAGATGTTTTCTGGTACCAGGCTTGTCAACCAAAACTTTGAATCCTTGGTTCTATAGGAGCAAAGACTTGCTAGCACCTCCATCTTGGAAATACGCTTCCTGCCCTGGTCCTTCACACCCGGCCTCTCCCACGTGACCCCGGCATCTGGGACTCAAGTCAGGCTCCCCGTTTCCTCGTGCTCAACCAGAGCTGTGTGGTTTTCGTCCTGGGATCCACAGATGTGTTTTAGGGATAACCATGAATATTCTGTATTTTTATGTGAAACGTGATGGGCGCGTGCGTGTGAGCGTGCGAGTGTGCGAGTGTGCATGCCTGTCAGATACACACTTTTCAGGGGAAGGGCCCGTAGTTTTCATCAAATTCTCAAAGGGGTCTCTGACCCAAAAAAGATTCAGAAGACTCCAAAGCACTGCTTTAAAAGGAGCTTTCGTTTCTGTCAAATTGGCCAAATTTCAACCAAAAGTGGGTCAGAGCGATTAAAAGCCGAAAAAAGTCAAAGATGGGCCCTTCAATCGGTAAGATTTCAGGGAAATGAAAACAAACCCTCGGAGGGAGGCTATAAATGATGCAAAAGGATTCCAAGAGAAGGAGGGAATCACCGGGCTGTGAGGGGGAAGGGGCACAAGGAGAGGAATCTGGAAAGGAGCCAGGAGCAGGGAAAGAACAAAGGGAAGAAGAGGAAGTTCTGCGTGGGGCTGGGCAGCAATTCCCCTTCAGAGATGGATGTCGTTCATTAGGTGGGCTTCCCAGCAGCTCGTTGATGTCACATATCAGTTGTCACATATCTATTTTTACTTAAACGTACTGAAAAAAAAAATGTGTATACAGCGCAGAAGTCCTGGCATCCCCTCTGGGGCCAACCTGCTGACGCGTCAAAACCGCTCAGAGTGATGAGCTAATTAAAATTCTATGGTCTTTCCCAGAGATGGCTCTATTTTTAACCTAATTCTGACTGTCACTTAAAGTGTGAGGTTTACTTTTTTCTTTTTTTAAAGAAAATACTTTTTTTTCCTTCTTAATATTCCCATGAAAAATTGAGCTTAGCTGATCACTCCTCCAGCCTCCTTCAAGCATTTCTTCACAAGACACAGAGGGACACTCCAGGCAGAAGGGAACTACTGAAGGCAGGTGAATCCTGTGTCCCACCCCGCAGGGTCCCTTATTAAAAACACAAGAACAAAAAAAAATTACAACAAGCAAGGACTGTAGTCATCAACTCCCTATCATTTTCTTCCAACCCTATATTCGAGGCAAGCTCCACCTCTCAAATGCTTTCCAGAAGTTCATGTGCAACTTGCTTATTAGAAATAATGGTGGGGCGCCTGGGTGGCTCAGTGGGTTAAGCCTCTGCCTTCGGCTCAGGTCCTCATCTCTGGGTTCTGGGATCGAGCCCCGCATCAGGCTCTCTGCTCAGCAGGGAGCCTGCTTCCCCCTCTCCCTCTGCTTGCCTACTTTTGATCTCTCTCTCTGCGTCAAATAAATAAATAAAATCTTAAAAAAAAAAAAGAGAGAAAGAATGGTGGAAACGTTTGTTTGGGTTCTCAATTCAAAGTGCTTTCTTTAAATGCCCTGGCCTAGTCCACACAAGCATTTTAACACAAAGACAGCTGAAATGCTTCAGCCTTAAGATGTGTATGTGTTGAAACAAGACTGCTTCAATATTCGAAGTGATTTTCAATGTATCTTAGGCATAACGCTCTTCCTGCGAAAGTTTCCCTACCATAGAGGTATACTTCCATACTCAAGAGAAAAAATAAAAATAAAAACTCAGTACACTGTAACCACAATTAATATTGCTGTGCATCACACTTTTCTTTCAGGAAAAAGAGGTAAATTATATGGAAATAGATGCAATTTTGTGAGGATGACTGTTAGAGGACAGATTACAGTGTGCTGAACCTCACTTTACAGAACACATGCTTCTATTAAAAAAAAAAAAACAGGTTGGTTGGGGAATTTTTTTCTTCTAAACCTATTTTTCCATTGATTTTCTGCCTAAAACTGAAGGTGGTTAGCTACATTTGGAATGCATAAAGTCTTTTTAAGTTAGGTTTGGCGGGGGGGAGAAATGACTTGAGGGAAAATTACTTAATAAAACAATTATAAATGCCTAAAACAAGTCTTGAAGAATCTCGAATTGGTCCTTGAAGAACTTCAAGTTTTCCTGGGGGGGGCGGCTGGAGGGGAGGATTCCCCCCACAAACCTCCACGGGCAGGTGGCCCTCGCTGTTGGTTCTGACTTTGTAGGAAGCTTTCTCCACACAGGTGTCAAGAATGGCACTCTCTCCCAAGACACCTGGGCTCCAGAGAAAAATGGTGTCCAGGTGGTTGAAGAGGGAGGGCTGTAACTGGCGGAGCCAGCTGTTCCAGATGTTGCAGCTGCGGCCGCCGGAAGCTCCTGGGATGCCCCCCATGTGACCCAGCTTCTGCAGTGAGTGGTAGCAGAGTTCCTCACTCACCTCAGCACCCATCACCTGACTGTGGGCCCATGGACCCGACGGCTGGCTCAAACTCCAAGTTGAGCAAGTCCCACGGTGACCTTGAGTGTGCCGATGCTTGCCTCCCTTGTAAACATTTAATGAGGAGGCAATATCAATCCTGGTTTGGTTCCAATCATTTGATT
The DNA here is from genome assembly GCA_004024625.1 of Mellivora capensis. NCBI lineage: Eukaryota > Metazoa > Chordata > Mammalia > Carnivora > Mustelidae > Mellivora > Mellivora capensis. The sequence goes on from PISX010000885.1 coordinate 106,496, forward strand.
GATCTCTTAAAACCAACAAGGCCTTCAAAGCCAGGACATCAAGGACTCATTTCTCCACATACCTGCTGAAGGGTCTTCGGACCGCTGGAACCCTGGGGTCTGCACTTGACCCTGAGGCAGCTGTACCGTAAGCCTTCTGAGGGTGGACAAGCAGTAAGCTGATATGTGTTCAGTTTTCTGAAAACATCTCCTACCCAAGACTCTTTCATCCACCCAGCCGCTCCTGGAATGTGGCCTCCTTCTTAGGAAATCACTTTATTTTATTTATTCTCTTAGAGATACTACAAGACGAATATGAGCATTTGAAAAAGTACCTGGGAGAGTCTCTGTAACTGGTTTTCCTCTCCTTGAGCTTATGGACATTTTATTTTGATGTTTATCTGGTGCCATGGAAACCGGCACGACTTGAGGTTTACTTCTTAGACGGAAGCCTGATTACAGAAAGTCAATTTAGCAAGCACTTACTGAGCGCCTACCAAGTATGGAAGATAAAATGATGAGCACAGAGCTCTCTTTCCTCTAAAGGACACACATCAGAGTGCAAAGAGGTACACTGGGAGTCGACAAATTTTCCCTTAAAAAGCCAAATGGCAAATATTTCAGGCGTTGTGTGCCCATGTGGTTTCTGAAGCACCCCCCGCTGCCACGGTGGTGCAAAGGCGGCCACGGACTGTACGTGGATGAGCAGGGCTGTGTTCCAATAAAACTTTATTGAACAGACACTGAAACTTCCATTTCTCATAATTTCCATGTGTCACCAAATATTACTCTTCTTCTGCTGTTTTGTAACTGGTAAAAAATGTAAAAACGAGTCAGAGCTCACAGATCACATTAAAAAAGCAACTGGCCAGAGCTGGCCGATGGGCCGTAGCTTGCAGGCTCTGGATCTGCACTGGCCGGCTTGGGGGGGCGGGTAGGGGGGTGAGAAGTGAAGCTGCCCAGACTTCCCAAGCTTCACTTTGCTCAACTGCCAAGTGTAACAATCTTTGTCTTGTGAGTTTGAAAACTTAGACACCGAAACAAACAAACAAACAAAAGAACAGCTGACCTCCTTCCTGGTGGGGCGTCCTGTCTGATGAGGACAATGACATCGATAATGGCAATGATAACAAACAGTGCTGAACGTTTGTTTCCTGCGAGGCGCTGCGTTAAGTGCTACCAACTTCTACAGGATCTCATCTCGTCTATGGTGCTACCGATTCTACGATGCGCCATTCCTGAACATACCACCGAGAAAGAAAAAGCTGCCGGTTAACCACTGACATGGCACTGAGTACAAGATGTGTTCTGATCTCACAAACGCTAGAGTGTGTGTATGTGGGAGGGAGGGGGGGATGCACTTTAGAACCGACAGAAATGACATCTCTCTTAAGCCCAGAGCTATCCTGCGGCGAGGTACTACCTAGGACCTAGGTGGGGACTGTGATCATTTCTATTGTACAGAGGAGGAAACTGACAGTTTCAGCCTCTTTAGGAAAAGCTAAGGATGTCAATGCTTTTTAACACAGGCAGGTTAACCGGGTCCAGAGTCGAAGCTCAGCCATGAGGGCCTGAACACTGGGAAGAAGGCTGGAAATAGCTGGCACTTAAAGTATGCAATCCAGGTTGAGCAGTCTGGCACAGAGGAACTTCCTCCTCCGTGAGAGGATGTAACATCAAGCTAGTCAATCATGTCCCTTTGGTATTTCCAAGGTGGGTGGTAATGCAGCAAGAGGTAACGGGAAACAGGAATTCTAAAATGCAGAATAAAAATGGCGAGGCACACTAACATCTAAGCTTGCATAATTCCTCTTAACAGCTGTCTTGGGAACTCTGTCCAGGTCATGGACGGAGCAGGGCAGAGGAGAAAGACAGGGAGAAGTTTCTTATCCTTGAGCTGTAGTTTCTTGTGTGAGGGGAATGCTTGGGGGTGGAGTCCGCAGGCCAGAAGCCAGCCTGCCGCTCTGCCACTGGGTAGTTGTGCTCCTCTGGGTTTCCCATCCTGGCTGCGTGGGGGGGTTGGGGCAGGGACGGCTCAGGACGTGCTCTGGACGCCTGGCTCTGCCGTGCACGGCAGCCACTGGGAGCTGGAAACGCAGCGCAGGGTGTTGGATGGAAGTCTGTGGGCGCAGAAATTACGGAGCAATTTAGGCCAAAATTCTCTTTCAAATTCTGAATGTTTTTTCCTCTCAAAAGTTTAACTTCAAATCTCCTTCTCCCCATTATTATTTCATCACCAAATATTAATGAAGTGCTTAAAATATGCTCAAGGGGATGAGATTTCTTTTTCCTATGAAGTTCTAATTAGTCAAAAGCTTGCCCAACGTGTGGCTTTGCTCTAAGCTGTTGTGCACGAAGGACTCAACACAGACCTGAGACCACTCTCATTAGAAAGGTCTCCTCGGGGGCACCTGAGTGGTTCAGTAGGTTAAAGCCTCTGCCTTCGGCTCAGGTCATGATCCCAGGGTCCTGGGATGGAGCCCCGCATCTGACTCTCTGCTCAGCGGGGAGCCTGCTTCTGCCTCTCTCTCTCTCTCTGCCTGCCTCTCTGCCTACTTGTGATCTCTCTCTGTCAAATAAATAGATAAAATCTTTAAAAAAAAAAAGAAAGAAAGAAAGGTCTCCTCGCCTGGCTGGCCCCTGGCTGGCATCTGGGAACTTGGGACTTCAGGAGTCCTACCATTCCCGAAGGCACAAGCATGGCTCACCACGGCTGCACAGTTCTGTACAGACAATGTGGTTTATGCTGAGCACCTGCTTTCCTTTGGAGAGTCTGGAATTTGGGACGTGCTCAGCAGAGGGTGCCCGTGCGACCAGCCTCCAGGAAAAAGCTTGGGTGCTGGGTCACTAATGAGCTTCCCTGGTAGACAGCATTTATCACGTGTTGTCACGATTCACTGCCGGAGCGATGAAGCGCGTCCTGCGTGACCCCACTGGCAGAGGACTCCGGAAAGCTCGAGCCCGGTTTCCTCCGGACTTCGCCTCATACGTTTTTTCCCTTTGCTGATTTTGCTCTGTACCCTTTAGCTGTAATAAATCACAGCCAAACTAGATGCTGGGATGCTGAGTCCTGTAAGTCCTAGTGACTCCCCCATCCATCCTGGGGACTCCATCCTCAGCCTCACTTGGCAACGGTGCCGGGCCAGGTTCAGGGAGAGGGAGGCCACTCGCCCCAGCAATCCTGAAGCACGAGTGCTTGGGGAACCAGGGATCCGATGACCTACTGTCCCATTCCGTGTTGACCAAGCAGTCATCCCACGCTCAGTGAGATACTGACCTTGTGACTTATGTCCTTGAAATCTGCAGGCAAGCGCAAGAGAGGATGAGGATGACGGCAGGTGGGGGTGATAGGAGCTAACACTTCTGGGGTGCTTGCCTCATGGGAGCCACTCCCATGTAATTCCGACAGCAACCTTGGGGTGGGGGGGCGCTCTTCCTACTTTCGTCCTTACAGATGAGGATGCCTAGCACATCAAGGGGAAGTACCGCCCCAGGTCGCAGAACTAGTTAATGGCAACATATCCTCTGGCTTCAGTATCTGAGTTCTGGACTAGCATAAACACGCTCAATTGTATCCACATCTTTAACAACCATAATATTTGTTACATACCCGCCCAGCATTAAAATTGTTGTTTTTTTTTTAAATGCGTGTGTTTAAAGATTTTATTTATTTGTGTGTGTGTGAGAGAGAGAGAGAGAGGCAGAGAGAGCATGGGCAAGGGGACCAGCAGGCAGAGGGAGAAGCAGACTCCCTGCTGAGCAGGGAGCCGGATGTGGATCTTGATCCCAGGACCCTGGGATCATGACCTGAGCTGAAGGCGGACGCTTAATGGACTGAGCCACCCAGGCATCCTGCATTAAAATTATTTGTACGCATGTTTTAATGCCTGTGCTAGACTCTTAGCTGCGTGGCCAGGCTCCTGCCCAGCGCCCCTCTGGTCTCTGCCATGGCACCATACTTGGCCTATGGTAAGCACTCAGATGCACACGGATGGCAGAGAACAAGCTTCAGGAGAGGGAGGGCAGCACAGTCCAGAGCGGCAAGGACAGGTCTCAGGAGGACTAAGGGAGATCTCAAAGGTAAGTTCTGAGGAGTCAGAAGGGAAAAGAGGCAATCTGCACGGTGGTAACAGTATGAGCGGAGGTGGACCCAGCAGTGAGCACCACGGGGTGAGGACAGCGAGAGACGACTGGCTGGAGGGAGGGGTGCGCCTTGCTAAAATGGAGTGAAATCCAATGATGACGACCCTGAAAAGTTAGAGTTTCAAAATGATGGGCAGCCAGTGAGCCAGAGTGTGACAGGCTCAAAGGGGAGCAGAAGGGACAGGTGGCTTGATGGGCTGGAGCCCTGGAGCACGGTGGGGAGGAGAGAGGCTTCTAGATGATGCGATGCCTCCCAGGTCGAGGTGTGGCCAGAGCCTGAGACTGAAGGTGGGGCCAGGTCTGCTGGGAAGACACATAGGGTCCCGGACAATGCAGCCCACGGGGGGCCCCTGACCATCTCAGAGATTCCTTCCCCCTCTGACTCTTCAGGATTCCAACAGATTCGGGCTGGAATGAGGACGGGAGCTGTGGGTTTTAAGAGCCATTCTGAAGAGAGAATGGATGGAATCTGGTCGCTAATTACAGCAGCAAGGGTGTCAAAGGTGGGCGCGGGGGACCAAGGGAGTCACGGTGATACAGACAGGAGTAAGGAAGTCTGGGCAGGAAATACGACATTCTCTATTTCACTCAAAAAATATGTTTTAATATGAACAGTCTTAAGAGCTGTAAGAAGTGAGACTTCAAGGGACAATAAGCTACAAGGAAAAGAAAAAGGCAGAAAAAATGTAAAAGCAAGCCCAAGAGGAAATGATTTAGTTGATAGTTGCTTTATCCCCCCCCCCCCATTCATCCTTTAACATTTCCAGTACTCCCGGCTTCAAAACAAACCACCCCCTGTCAAAGTACTGCTTACAACCACTGTAGTTGGGTCTGATTAATTCTCCTGATTCTATCTGAGCACATTCTGTGTTTGGAAACAGAGGATCAGCTACTGACCCTCAGGAAGCTAATTGCTTTCCCACATTTCCTGCCCGGTGACGCAGCCCACTGAGCCATTCGCCAAGGTGGCGGCGGGGAGCTTTACTGCTGGGGAGCACCAGGGGCCAGTGGGCCAGGGCCCGGGCTCCCAGGATGGCAGAGGGACGGGCTCTGGGGAGGGTGGCTCAATCCTACCACGCAACCTCTTTTCAGCATGTCATTCACTGCTCCGTGTACGGTCTGTCTCTCCCAGGAGGGTACCTAGAGCCTCGGATGTGTGTACTTGGGCTGCATATACAAAGCTGGTGTTAAATATGACATGATTTAACAACGTTGCAAAACGACCCCCTTCCAGTTAATTATTGTACCTTGAACACATATACTAGGTCACTACTGGCAAAGACCAATTTCTGATTTAATGGGGCAGAAAGAAGGGATCCAGACAAAAATGTCTATCAACGGTCTCGAGCCTGATTAAAATATTCCCCTTAGAGGAAAGCACATGCCTCTTCTGTGGACTTGAATTTGCCTTTTAAGTAGCTGGTAAACTAGGAAGTTTAAAAGTGGGGATAAATTCATTTGGTGCTGTGTGGATTTCAATTCCATTTCCAGTGAGCATTAGAAAGTCTTTTCTGTATTTCATCTTTGAATACTTTAAAGCCAGATATATTTCCTTGGAAAAACACTGCATTTGGGGTAATAAAGCTTCTGCAGATTTCATTAAACAATTGTGCCAGGAAGAGCACAGCAGTAACACCACAGCTGGCTTTGGAATACAAACGTTTACTGTGCCCTCTTTTTAGAGTAGCACCTGCTAGTGAGAAGCCAGACCAAGGACTGGTCACCCAGCCTCCTCCTCCTCCCTCATCCTCCCATGGTCTGATCTGAGCAATTCATGTCACCGTCACTGGCCAAATAAGGCCAACACCAAATCATGGCGCAAAGTGACCCCTCCCCCACAGAGTCCTCTTAAGCCGACCTTCCTGAGCCATGTTTGAGCCCGGAGCAGCCCTGCCACCTTCCACTGTCCCCGTACTCATTCTCTGCAGCTGGCATCTGGTGCTGTCACCAAGCTCTTCTTCCACTCAAGAATGTGCCTTCTCATCCCTGCCATGAAAGAGCTCTAGCCCGCCTTCCCGCAGGACGGCCTGCTCAGCTCTCAATGCTCAAGTCCTTCCCAGCTCCTACGTTTCCATGACTTAGCCACCCCGCATCGATCTTGAGTTCATGCACTGTGTCACCAGTATGTTAGTGTCCGTCACTTACAGTTCAGGGCACCCACACTGTGCCCGGTCCGTTGGACAGAACCCAGCGGGGCCCACATCGACCCTGCAGGGTGGCTGGAGACAGAAGTGACACTGATCATGCAAAAGACAAATCAAGCGGGGCAGGGGCTCAGAGAGTGAGGGGCCACACGCCTGCCTGGAGGTGGGGAGCTGGGAAAAGGGCCTTTTGTGCTCACCGGGGCAGCACGTGTACTGAAACTGGGCGGCACAGAGAAGATCAGTGTGGCCCCTGCACGAGATGACAGGCAAAGTCATGAAGCACTCCGTGTTTTAAAAAAGGAGGAAAAGGGGTGCCTGGGTGGCTCAGTTGGTCAGGTGACTGCCTTCGGCTCAGGTAATGATCCCGGGGTCCCGGGATTGGGCCCCACATCAGGTTCCCTGCTCCTTGGGGAGCCTGCTTCTCCCCTCTTCCCTTGCCTGCTGCTTCCCCTGCTTGTGTTCTCTGTCTCTTGTGAAATAAATAAAATCTTTTTTAAAAAAGGAGAAAAGAAAGGCCTTCTCTTGCCTCAACGAGAAGCAGGTTAGAATTTCAAAATGCAAATGGCAGATGGAAGGAAAAGGCATTTCAGGTAGAAGTAAGGGTACAGATGAAGGGGCGGGGAAGAAAGCTGGGAGCAGAGTGCAGAGTGAGTCCAAAGGCAGGAGAGCCCTGAGGAAGGGGTGAAAGAGCCCTCCCGCACCTCCTCCAGGGAGGCCTCCGTCCTCCTGGTTGGGGCACTTGCCCCCGCAGTGCACCAACTGTGCAGAGACTGCACCAGATGCCTCCTCCTCTCTCTGGTCCATAAGCAACATGAGGATGGGCAGCTACCCACCCTCCCCTAGCTTTAGGGTGGGTCACACCGAGGGCAGCCACACTGCAACAGAGAAGTCAGGCTGTTCCTGCAACTGCGGCAAACTCAGCTAACCTGCAGAATCATGCTGTATTCTAGAAAGACCCATGGGGGCCCCGAGTCCTACTGGCAAAGGAAGAGGCTAGGGCAGGGGAAGAGTCAGGAGACCAATGAGAAGGGCAGGACCTCCTACAGGTGGGGCAGTGGCTCTGGGAAGGAGGTGCGGGTGCCTTACACCTGGGGTCCTTTCTCCTGCAGAGAATGCTTGCCCTGGGAGCACCTCAAGGTGCTCCCATGCCCTGGCGGCCCCTCCGACAGCAGGAGATACACCGTCTGCCTGGCTGAGGACATTGCTGGTCAGCTGCTCCCGGGAATGCTTCTATGACCACCCAGGACACACGTCAGTGCCGGGTGACATCTCCACAGGATCGGTTTACCTGGAAAGCATCAGTGATGGCACACACTAACTCCTGCATGCTTTCAACTCTCTTTAACACTCAGTACTGCTGCTGCTCCAGACAGCCCTTCCAGCCAGGCCTGCACTCCGGAGGGGGTGCGCTGGGAGGGGATGTGCCAGGAGGCCAGAGGTCAACATGGCCGATGGGTCACTGTGGTCACTGGGCGTACTCAGGGAGAACGTGGCCAGTTCCTCCAGGAATTAAAGGCCAACGGGACATGAACCCCTCAGCCATGTGTCAGCACTCTGTCCTGCAAGACTTGAGGGGCGCTGAAACAAACTTTTTATAGACGTCCATTACTGGCATCACTCCTCACGCGAGAGGCCGCCATTTTCCTTGAGAAGCATCAGTTCTCCTTCCTGTACTTATTCCCTGACAGCTCCAACCTCCCTTCACTCTCTGAGGGCCATGAGACTGTTACTCAGAGGTCTCCGTTCTGACTCGGGTTCAGACACCCTCTGTCTGGCCATAGGTCCATCTCTTGACCTCTTGCCCCAGCAGATTTTAACAGGAAGGATGAGCTGGGTTGCAGTCTGGGCCTGGAGCAAAGCCCATCTTTATAGGCCGGGCTGGTCTGGCCCCCCCTGCCAGCCTGCCCCTGTCTGCACTGTTTTCTCCATGATGTAAGTCCGACTCCCTTTATGAGCTCCGTGGAGATGCTCTCCCATACCTGGTCGGCCTCTGAGAGAAGTTCTGCCCTCTCACGCTGCGTGTAGACTGGAGCAGAAATTTACAACATCTTTCTCTTCTACCAAAGGGCCCTAAGTGTCTTCTCCCCCAGAGATGCTCTTTCTTCTTGGCAAACGTCTTAGAATCTACTGGATTAGAAGCCCTCTGAGGGACAGGCCCACTTTTTAACGAGAATCTATACACCTTAAACATCATCAAATGCTCCCTGGGAAAGCTCAGGGTATGTTTCTCATTTTCAAGGATGAAATTTGTCTCTCCTGCTATGGGACGCTGTCAGTGAACCCAAGGACCCCAAGCAGCGAACTCAAGGTAGAGCACTTGCCAGGCACATGGGTGGGAGAGGAGAGGGCAGACAGCAGTCCTAATTGGTTCTGGAAATTTTAGCTTCTGTGAAAGAGAAAGGCAAACATACCTTGTGGGGACTGGAACACTGCCATGTTTCCTTTCCCTCAATATTAAATTTCTCCCACTAATTCTACCCCTGCTCCGTATCACCTTGAACAAAAGTTGAAAGCCTAAACCTCTGGAAGACATGCTTAAGTCAGAAACTTATGCAATTCCCACTTGAAGTCATGCAGCTGGGTGGGCTCAGATTACTGACGACTGCTCCAGCGTCCTTCAGTTCCCAGCAGAAGCATTTCAAAGGGTTCCTGCAGTTTTGTTCATTAGGGATGATGGATAACGTGCAGACATTTCCCTAGTGTTTGGGATCTTAGAACAGGATCAGTTTAAATCTTTGGGGGAGGGAGGCGAGGGAGAGGGAGAGAAAATGCCTGTGTGTGAGCAAGAGGAAGAGAAGACTATCAAAAACATGATGTCAGATAAGGGGAGAGAAGGTGAGAGGTGCAGAAATCCTAAGTGTTCAAGACACAACGGACAGAAAATAGGCTCTGGGCTGGAACAGTGCTTGATAGGTGAGCAATACGGTAACTGTACAAGGCCAACGGGGTGAATGGTTTGCCCAAACTTGACAAGTTGAGCAGGTTTTGAAAATATTTAGGTGGACGTTGCAAATGAACAGAGGTCATTTGGGGCAAACAGGAGTAATCCTGTTGAACACAGCACCTGCACTAGCTACCTCCCCTGTAAGGGCAGACACAGTTGCATCAGCCGTGGGCAGAAGGTCTTCCTCTAGACCCCAGGAACCAGGAATTGACAGGAAGAATACCACGGGAGTAACTTGCATGTACCGGTTAACAGTATTTCTATACATCTGCGTCCCCTAACAAGGGTCTGCCAATGAAACAAATATTTCTTGACAGTATCAGGAAATCAGCCATTTTGGTATAAGACTTTGTAAAAGTCTTACAGAACTGGACCCCAATTTTGGAACTTATTTCTTCTTTACAAAACTCTACACACCCAAGGTCAATGCTAATATCTCTCACGCTAGTCCTAACTCACATCAAGTAATAAAAAAAAATTATACAGACGAGCTGTTTGCAAGGACAGAAAAGGGCTACAGGCTTGCGTGTCAGGCGTGAGCTATGTCCTGGGGCAGTTCCAATCAATTCACCACAACTTCAGAGCCTTACAACACTGTAAGTTTATTTCTTGCTCACACTACGTGCCCACTGAGGGTTGGCGGGGGGCTCTGCTCATCACTGTCACTTGGGGTGCGGGTTTGGAGAGCAGGTACCATCTTGAATGTTGCTGATTGATGTGTTACAGGCCTCGAAGCTGTCTCCTTGGTAATTAATGCTCCAGACCAGAAGGGACATGTCCATTCCGCTCACAGCTCATTGGCCAGAACTAGACACACGGGCCTGTCCCATCTCAAGGGAAATCCCGACAAAAGGCACCAATGACATCCAGTTTGTTATGCACGGCTCATTCTTTAAAAATATTTCTAACACACAGCATATGGGAAGACACTGATATGATTTCCCGGCTGCTCTGTGTCCTTAGAGAAATGGCTGACATCTTGAGACCTCTTTCTATGTTAATTACGGGAGCGCGGAATGGGGCTGACCAAGTCACCTCAGTGGTGAGGGTTTCAGGAGCATTCCCCGATAACAGTGTAACAACAGCCAGACTTAAAGCCTCAGGACCAAACCACGAGAAGCAGGGATCTGGCGAAGGGCGGGCACTCTCCGGCTAGACACTGGTTCCTGGTTCCACCACTTACCAACCAAGCAGTCCTGGTCAAGTGTCACGCCTTCTTCACTTTACTCACCATCTGTGAGTGGGGACAGTGACAGTACCTTCCCCAGGTCACTGTAAGAGTGGAAGGAGGAGTAAGGAGCTAAAACAGTGCCTGGCAGTGCCTGGCGAGCACTGGCTTCTGTCAATCCTCTTCTTTTTCTTATCCTCATCATCCAGACCTCCCTCAGCCATATTTCTTTCAAACTAATTTGCTACTGCAACGAGAAAATTGCATTCCACAATAATCCTGTGAAGCAGGTGTAAGAATCCCTGCTTAAATCACGAGAGGACCAGGACTGACTCAGGTTTCAAATCTATCTGTCCGAGGCTGCCTTCTTTCCCTGCAACGCTCTGCCTGGTGTGCTCCCCTGTCGTGAAGGCAAGGGGGTCCACGTTATTGTAAGGAAAATGACCCAGTCCATGTTATTCCCCCACTTGTACTCAGAGCTCCCAAAGAAGCTGTTCTGATCAACCCGACGAGTAGAAGTCAGCGTTTTTCCTCCATCGGGCTATATGCACTGAGTTTGGCAGAGTTAAGACCCCAACTCGCTGTTCTCTGTTGCAGCGTCTGCCAGGAACCAGCGAAGAAAGGGTTGGGATGGAAGATGGCAAGGTGGGGATCCAAACTCTGTCGCAGCCTGCAACTCAAATATTACAGTAGTAGTTTTCCCATGCCTTCAGTCTGTCTGCTGTACACATACATCGTTTGTATGTTATATACACACATGACAACCTCGAAGATGCATTTTGGTCCTAGTCTGAAGGCTGCTACTTTCCCACCTTGACCGTGACCATCTCCTTTTGCCTTGGGGCCTGATGAGGTGTTTGTTCTTGTCCATACTCGGCTGGGAGTGATCAAGCAGCAGTACTGGTCAACAGGAACTTAGACGGTCTGGACCAGTAGGGACGTGTCAGTTTGCTCAAAGCTCATTGGTCAGAACTAGACACAGAACCAGAGAAGTTCCGTAGAGCAGAGGTTGGCACCCTATAGGTTCTGGGCCAAATCTGGCCCAATGCTTATTTTTGTAAACAAAGTGTTACTGGACTGCCCATCTGTTTATGTATCATTTGTGGCTGCTTTCACACTACAGCGGCAGAGCTGAGTACTTACATGAGAAACCATATGGCCCCCAAAGCCAAAAATAGTAACCGTCTGGCCTGGTACAGAAAAAGTTTGCTGAGCCCTGGTCCTGAGTGCTGCCATAAGAGGGGGTGCAGGGAGCAAAGGCCAAGCAAGAAGAGGGTTGTGCTGGGGTGCCTGGGTGGCTCAGTCGGTTAAGCGTCTGACTCTTGGTTTCAGCTCAGGTTGTGATCTCGGGGTTGTGAGACTGAGCCCCACGTCGGGCTCCGCATTCAGTCAGGAGTCTGCTTAAGGTTCTCTCTCTTCCCTCCCTTGTCCCCTCCCCCAGCACATGCTTGCACACCCCTCCCCCAACGTGCACATGTGCACACACTCTCTCCCTCTAATAAATAAATACATAAAATCTTCCAAAAAAAAGAAAACCAACAACAAAGAATGGGGTTGCGTTGATTACCATTCACAGGCAAACCCTTAGACCGAAGGGCCTAGGGCTCGCTTCACAGATATTTTCTTATGTGTCACATACTAGGACACAACAGTGAGCAAGATAAACTCAATCTTTGTCCTTTGGGAATTTAAAACTGTGTGTTGGGATAAAAATGGGGCCTAAGGAAAGAGAAGGCACAGAAATATGTAAAAAGGCAATGACGGGCCAAATCATGGTGGCACAGTCACAGAGCAGGGAAACCCAGGAGCTGTAGCTGTGAAGGTCAACAGAGACACACCTCGGGAGTGATGGGGGGTGGAAAAGAGCGCATGAAAACACGTGCTGTATGATTTGATTGACCAAAAGCCCCAAGCTAGGCTAAATGAAACGCTGTATTGTTTATGGATCCCAAAAGACGAGGCAAATTATAAAGAAAAGCAGTGGGAGGGTAGCAGGGAGACAGGGACGGCTGTGGAGGGGCTGTGCAGGAGTCACGACCACATATTCCTCTTCTAGAACTGGCTGGTGAGTACACAAAGGTACATGGTGTCAGAATCTTTTCTAGCTGACCTGTATTTCATTAACCCTTTTATGTCTACTTGATATTGAATCCAACTGAATTTTATAAGTAGAAACAATGAGACGAGCGCTAGGATGTGGTAAGACCCACCCCAGATGGTGCTGCGGGCGCACAGCGGAGGGACCGCTAACTCGGATGCCGGGGCCAAGAGAGAATCCCTACAGAAAACGGCACATGTCTCGTGAGGACTGGAGCAAATTTCACCCCTGAGAGGCAGGCAGGTAAGAGTGTTGCAGCGAAGAAGAGCCCATGCGGGAGTCCAGAGACGCAACAGATTTTGAAGTTTTCAAGGAACTGAAACCAGCAAGCAAAGTGCTGCGCCGGGAAAGCAGGGCTGGCGAGGGTCCCCTGGGGCCACGCTCGTGAGCCTCATGAGCCACAGCAAGAAATGTGTACTTTATTCCAAAAGCAACTGGAGCCTTTGAAGGATTTCAGCCAGGGAATGCAGACACATGATCAGAGTTGTCATGGTGTGCTGACGTTTACTCGGCTAGCCTCATGTCCTCTCTGGTTGCTGCGGGGCTGAGAACAAGGCCAGTTCCTGTGTGTGTGTAGCAATGGCCAACACCCCTACTGCTTCAACAGGTGAACAAAGACAAGAGGGTGTCAGGCCAAAGTCAGCAGGCACATCATTAATACGACAGATGCTTATTGACTATAGACCGCGAGGAGCAGAAACACGAAAGTTTTGTGTAGCTCAATTTTTTGTATGTTGAAATGAATACCAGTGACTAGTACAGATAAACGTGAGTGCCCTCGCTGACGACGGTAGAGATGCTCCACGGTGTCTTTGCAAAGCGAAGCACATGATCCTTCTCTGAAATAAAGAATCTCCTACCATATGTCACTGTTATAATAATAGATTCTAATCTATCATTCTCATTTTATTTTTTTCAAGATTTTCTTTATTTATTTGAGAGAGAGAGAGAGAGAGACAGGGAGAGCAAGCACAAGCAAGGGGAGTGGCAGGCAGAGGAGAAGCAGACTCCCTGAGGAGCAAGAAGCCCGATGGGGGGGTCGATTCCAGGACCCCAGAATCATCATCTGAGCCAAAGGCAGTACCAAAAAATGCCTAATTCTAAAAAATAAAAAAAATAAATAGATAAAAAATAAAAATGCTTAATTCTTTAAAAGTATAGGTAAGTGAAGACTAAAACTGCTATAAGTGAGTGCTTTTAAATCACAGCAATGGGAAAAATCAGTTAAAAACCACACTTCTAGGGTGCCTGGGTGGCTCAGTTGGTTAGGTGACTACCTTTGGCTTAGGTCATGATCCTGGCGTCCTGGGATTGAGTCCCATGTCAGGCTCCCTGCTCAGCAGGGAGTCTGCTTTTTCCCTCTGACCCTTCCCCCTCTTGTGCTCACACTCTCTCATTCTCTCTCTCTCAAATAAATAAATAAAATCTTTAAAAAATTTATTTATTTATTTATTTGACTGACAGAGATCACAAGTAGGCAGAGAGGCAGGCAGAGAGAGAGAGGAGGAAGCAGGCTCCCACTGAGCAGAGAGCCCGATGTCGGACTCGATCCCAAGACCTTGGGATCATGATCTGAGCTGAGAGCAGAGGCTTTAACCCACTGAGCCACCCAGGCGCCCATAAATAAATAAAATCTTAAAACACACACACACACACACACACACACACACACATAAACACACTTCTCTAGTGCCAAGAATAAACATGGATATACATGAGGCTACCAAGAAAACAAAAAATAAGACCAGCCTTGTCTTCTGGTTTCGTCATCACACCCCCTCGTTCAAACTTGGACCTTACTTACTCAATAATGACCATGCTTTGTCGCCTCCTGTTACTTCTGTTGGAAACAATGTCAGCGTCATCTTTTACTTATTAATGCCTACAGTAGGTTAGGCCAGATCTCCAAAGATCTTCTCCAAAGGACATAGTGATGTTAAGAGTTCTCAGTGACCCAGCAACTCTATTTCAGAGCATGGGTCTAAAAGAAGTGAAAGCAGGGCCTCAAGCCCAGGCTCAGAGAGCCACATTCTAAGCACGGTACTCATAATAGCCCAAAGGGAGCAGAAATCCCAGCGTCCATCCCCAGAGAAACGGATACACAAAACGTGGTGTGGGCATACCGTGGAACATTCGTTATTCAGCCTTAACAAGGAACTTCAGACACAGCCTACATCATGGCCAAGCCTTGAAGACCAAGTGAAGAAAGCCAGTCACAAAAGGACAAATGCTGAATGATTCCACTGACATGAGGAACCATGAGGAGTCAGACTCGCGGAGACAGAAAGTAGAAGGGTGCGCGCCAGGGTCTAGGGGGAGGCGGCGGGGGACTCGGTGTTTAACGGGTATAGAATATCAGTTTGTCAAGATGAAGAAGTCCTGAGAAGGATGGTGGAGACTTCATACCACAGGGTGAGTGACTTAATGTCAGTGAGCTGTATGCTTAAATATGGCTATATTGGTAAACTTGAGGGTTACAGTAAAACAAAAAGTTCCAAAACATGGCTGACTTAACTGAGCCACACACAGCTGACTTTATTACAGACGAGACTTGCCCCTCGTTGTTGGACTCAATAATTGTCCTGGTTCCCTTAAAAGTCTGTGGGTTCCTTGGGGAAGTCCCCCAAGTTCACAGCAAGTGCTTGGCCAGGTCAGGGCACCCCGTCCATCTAGTTGCGGTAGCCTAGGGTACCCCACACGGGAGCACACATGAGCGGCCCTACCAGCCTGTATGGAAAACTTTAGAAACCCCTGTCCTCAGAGCAAAACATGCCTCAGAGAACACTTGGTCTCCAGGACGGAGAGCTGCCTTAGAGGGGGGATGCTGTGAGGGCAAATCTGGCCACCTCATTTTTTTCAGCCCATCTTCTCTCAACAGCATCCACAGAATAATCCACTAGGGTGCCCAAACACTGCAGCAAGTGACCCCGCTCTGAGGCCAGGCAACACGGGGCCAAGTTAAATGCATCGCACCCTAACTGACCCGGTGAGCACACTCCCCGAAAACATCAGTCCCTGCTGGACTCGGAGAAGAGGCAGCAATACTATATTTTTAGAAGTACATTTCCTAGGGGCGCCTGGGTGGCTTGGTGGGTTAAGTGTCTGCCTTCGGCTCAGGTCCTGGTCTCAGCGTCCTGGGACGAGTCTCACGTTGGGAATCTACGCTTAGTGGGGAGTCTGCTCCTCCCACTCCAACTCTCCCCCCTGCTCGTGCTCTCTCTCTCTCACATGAATAAATTAAAAAACAATCTTAAAAAAAAAAAACAAAACCAAAACCTTTCCCAGGTCTTTACTTCCTTGGCAAGATGGATTTTTAAATGACTCAGCTCAGCATTAGCTAGAGACATGACATTGGCATCACCAAGGCGGAGCGACCACCTTAGGTTCAGAAAGTAGGGGAAGGAGAGGGGAGAGAGGGAGGCAGGAAGGGCTGCTGATGGGGGGGGGGGAGACAGCCCTAGCAGGCACTGCGGGAGGCAGACAGGCCTCTCAGCTGAAAAGAGAGAAGGAAAAAGAAACACCCACTTATCCCACGGAAACCATCAACAGAGCCAACATCTATGAACTCTGGAAGTGCCCCTTGTAGCACATTTCTCCCTATTCCTCCTCCAAAAGTTGGCTTCTTTGAAAAATCGGGGGAGGGGCTCAGAACAAAGCAGCCACGGGAGACTCAGGGTCCTTCTGAGAGTTCTGTTCTTAGTGTCACAGAGGAGGCAGGCGGGGGGCTCTGAGGGCCCTTGTTCCCCACCTCCCCACTGGTCATGCCAAGCGTGGCTGGACACAGCCCCAGAGCCCAAGCGGGCTCTGAGGGCCGGCCCTCTTGTTTCCCAGATGAAGCAAGGGCGTTGGCAGGACCCAGCAACCCCACTTGTGGGTACGTGCCCCAAAGAACTGGAAGCAGTGTTTGCTGCCGCGGCCGCTGCGGAGTGATTCCCGACACCCAGGAGGTGAAACAGCCCCAAGACACCATCAGCAGATGAATGGGCAAACGAACCGTAGTCTGTACCTATAAGGGAGTACTACTCAGGCGTAAATAGGAAAGTCGGACACAGGCCATGACACGGGTGAACCCAGAGGACATTATGCCGAGTGAAATAAGCCAGTCACAAAAGGACACACGCTGGATAAGTCTACTTTGGGAGGTCCCTGGTATCATCAAATTCACTGAGACACAAAACAGAAGGGCAGTGGCCAGGGGCTGGGGCAAGGGCAGAGGGCAACGGGGCATCAAATGGACGGTGCTCATAGTTGCCCAACAACACGAATGTACTGAACACAGCTGAGATTCACACTCAGACATGGTTGAGACAATTTTATGCGTGGGTTTTGTTTTTTTTTACCACAATTGAAAATTTTCTTAAGTATATGCAAGGAATTGGAATGTGAATGGAGAAATAAGCTAGTGAATTCGGAATGGACATCAGGGAAGGCCCCTCTGAGGAGAGAGGAAAGGTGGAAGGCAGAGGTCTCTGGTGTCTTTCACTTCTGATGCCCTCTGACCATCCCACATCTTTACCTTTTTAGGCTGTTTTCCAGCCACACACACCCCCAACCACCCCCCCCACCCCCGCCCCATGCAGGTCTGAATTCAGCAGGGGATGGAGCTAAGACATCTCACAGACATTGTGAGGACCTCTGAAGTTCCCCACATGGGCCAGCTGTAAGGGGAAAGGGTGCACTGAGGTCCCGGCCAGCCCCTGGAGACCCACCCGAGGGAGGCAGGTGTTAGTGCAGAACTGCCTTGCCAGAACAAGTTTCTGCAAAACAAGATTTGCCCCACTGGTGCCCATTCTTGCTAATGCTGCCAACTTGAGGTCGCTTCTCTCCAAAAGCTAATACTTGGCCAGAAAAAGGGTGAGCTAATGTATGAAAGGGACATCATAATTCTGTGTTTCAGAAACAGGCCCAGTGTGGGATGAGAGGAACAGACTTCTTCTGGCATCGGCGTTCCCAGGCCAGTTGCCACCATCTGTCCGTGAGCTCATCTGGAACAGTCACCAGCTGAAAGCCACAGACAGGAATAAGGGAATGGGGTTCTCTTGACAGCTTCTTGGCCTAAACTAAATCTCACATCCAGTGGACACTGAAGAAAAATGGTCTGGAAGAAAAATGCACGACTGCCTGGGAAATTTACAGGTGCTCGACCACCTTAGGTAACTGGCTTCAAATCACAGAACACACGAGTCCAATGTTTAGAGATTCCCTTCCGTGAGAATGGAGAGAGATCTAGGCACCTCCTGTTTCCCTCTACCTACCTCACTGCCTCTTTCCTCTGGGCCCGAAGCCTAGTCAAGTCCTCATTCAAAAACGACATGTGCAGGCCCAGGACGCTCTTCACGTCTGCAGTGACCTCAGTCCGCAGGCTCTCCATGAGGAAATGTCCTCAGAGCCCAGAGTAAACCTCCTGCTCTCAGGGGGCCAGACTGATGGGGTCTACTTCATGCTCACATGCGGGTTTAAATATCCCCTAAGGAATGATCCAAGCTGAAGACAGCCCCTACAGCTACCCAAGCTCCAATTCACCGTCCATCTGTGTTCTATGAGAAAGTCTGGATGAAAACTGGGGAGCTGGCCTGTAGCCACCACGGGACACTTGCTTGCTTTATTTTCAAAACATTAGTTGCAGGTTCTACGGGCTTAAATAAAATGCTGGCTGTGGGTCAAACCGTTGGCTGGACAGAGTTGGAGCCAAGGACTCTCACACGGATGCTGGAGTCCTGCCTAAAAGCCCCACATGCCAGTATGATTGATCCAATATGTACTGTTGAGATCGGTTCCGGTCTTTCAGCGTATCTGGTCAACCGTGTGGATGGGACATAGAGGGACAGTACCCTGACCCTTTATAATGATGAAAAGTTTCTCAGACTTACCAGAAACCCCTGATGAGACTGTTTCCATTTTTAGAGATGCATCACTTCTCCCTCAAAAGTTCTTATTGGGTTACCGGGTATCTACTGGGCAGGCACTGTACGACACACAGAGGAGACAAGATCAGCTCTGTCCCCTTGCTCATGGAGCTAGAAGGAAGACAATGGAAATGACCCACGTGGAAATCAACTAAAGATGGCAGGGAAAGGGAAGATGAGGACCCTATGTCATCATTCATTCTTGACCAGCCCCTAACTTTATGCTCATTGAAACATGATTTGCACACAGACGTCCTACCCGAGTCACTGAGACCTTATTCTGACTGCTAGCAGTTCCCTCATCAATAGTCGTGGGACATGGTTGAGCTCACTTTGAAGTCCAGCCAGCTCTTCTGTGTCCTGTCCGAACCGATCTAGTTCAGGAGGACGTCATGAGAAATCTCGGCACATTACTCCCAGTATTTATAACCGGCTAGATGATAACTTCAGCTGTCCCTTATCCTCCCCTTTACCATGGGGACACTGAGCGCATCCAGCTTCACGATTTTACAATCCTACAGCCACGTCTCTTCCGTACAACTGGTGCCTAGATTTCTGTCCTGTTCGGGGCGTTCACTCACCAACCGACTCGTATTTAGATACTTTCTGGCCAGGTACAGAGGACACAGCAGAAAAAAGGAATGATAAGGTCCTGCTTTTGTGCAGTCTGCTCTAGAGTGGGTGAATGGTATGCAGGGAAATGCAAATAAATAAACATATTTTCAAGGAGTGGTAGACGTTTAAAACACGGCAGGTGATTCTAAAGGAAATTTTTTTTCCTAAAAGAATTTGTGTGTGCTTATTGGACAGGTGGTCTGAGAAAGGTCTGCAGAGGTCACGAGTGGAATCACAGTGACAAGATGTGACTGGGCCCACAGGGGTTGGGGATGGAACATTTCTAGCAGAGGGAAAGGCTCGCACAAATGATGTAGGGGACACGTGAGAGCTCAGCATGGAAAGAACCAGAAGGTCAGTTTGGCCGGAATACAGCGTGGGAGTGACGGGGTCAGACCACCCAGAACCTCGGCGGCCATGGTGAGGGGTCTACATCGCAAGATTAAAGCTGTTGGAAGACACGGCAAAGACCACCAGTCACCCCCCAGCCCCTGCTCTCCCCCTCTTCCTGCAGGCATATTTCTATACAAAATAAGACAACACTTCCCAGCCATGCCTGCCATTGTGGGGTGGTGGGGGGCCAGGTTACTGAGCTATGGCCAGTGGGATATTCAAAGTGGCACCTACCGGTGCTGGGAAGTGACCTTAATTGGAAGAAGTGCTCCCTCCCCTTCTGCGCCACCCCTCCGGCCGGCTGGAGCACGGACAGGACCGCCGGGTTAGCAACACCCTGGCGCCAGCAGACTGTCCCTGTCAGCCCCGGACTGATCACACTGATGGCAGAAATGGACTTCTGCGTTGTTTAAATCCCCGTTGGTTTGGCTTTCAGCGTTTCACAGCGAGGCTCTCGCTAACTGACACAGAGTGAAGTAGGCAGTAGGAGGTCTGACTCATGTTGTAGAAATATGCCCCTGGTTGTAAGTGAAGAATGAGCTGTAGAGAGGTTCGGGCAGGAAGTGGGCAGACCGGGCAGGAAGTGACTGTGATTATCTAGGCACGAAGTGAAAGGCTTTCCTCGGGGGGCTTCTGTGGAGGTGGAGAGAGATGCGGGGACTCAGAATACCATCTGGGGGAAGAGCTGAGGGGACGCGCTGATCACGAGCCAGGGCAGAAGGGGTGACTGGAACACCTCTGCCTGGGCCCCTGCATGGGGGGCGGTTCTCCTCACTGAGATTGGAGAAGACCAGGGAGCAGGAGCTTTGAGCATGTGGGAGGATGACGGTGCTGTGTCGGCCACAACGGAACTTAAATGCCTATGGACCAGCCACTAGGCAGCTGGCCAGATGAGCTTAGAACTTGGTAGGGCAGTCAAAACTGATGATCGAAATGGTACGGAGACGACCCAATGCCATGTTTCTGGGAGATCCTCCAATACAGTGGATCACCAGCCACCTGGAGCTACTTAAATTTAACTAATTAAAACGAACAAAAATTCCAGACTCAGCTCCTCGGTCAGGCTAGCCACATCTCCAGTGTGACTGGTGGTTAAAGCGCTGGCCAGCGCAGGCAGAGAACATGTCCGTCGTTACAGCAAGTTCTCTCAGAAAGCTCTGGTGCAAACCTCTTTAGAAATCATTTAAGGGGCACCCAGGTGGCTCAGTCAGTTCAGCGACTGAATCTTGGTGTCACCTCAGGTCATGAACTCAGTGTCACGAGATCGAGCCTCGAGTCGGGCTCTGTGCTTAGCTTGGACTCTGCTTGGGAGTCTCTCCCTCTCTCTCCTTCTGCCCCTCCCCGGGCTCTCTCTCTCTCTCTCTCTTTCTTTCTCCATCCCTCATTCCGTCCCTCCCTCAAAAATAAATAAATAAATCTTTAAAAAAAGAAATGGTTTATTATGATCGATTCGCCTTGTCTCATGGGATCACGTGTGCACGAGAACCGGACACAAAAAAGCAGCCTGCGTTTTCCCATTTGGTTTCCTTTTTTCTTTTTAACAGAGACATGCAACAGCTTTGTTCCTCCTCATTTGCCCAAATGCTTCCGGTTCGGGTTTATAAACCGTTCCTCATAATTTTCAATATTTGAAGACACCACAGGGCTGCATACCTTTTCAGAAGGTTAATCGTCCTAAGGTTGTCTTTTGTTCTTTCATCAAGCTATGATCCCCTTTAAAAGGCGGACAGAAGTGAAGGTGATCCTGCAGCCCGCCCGAGGTGGCCTCGCCTGCGCCCTGGACAGCCCCCTCTCCCCGCTCCGCACAGATGCCGGAGCGGCCGCGAGGGAGTGGAAAAGCCAACTGTGCAAACATTCGCTTCCACCGTCACAAGACCGAAAGGAAAAATGCCAAAAAGGAGAGCTTGGCAAAACAGCAAAAGAGCAATTATCCCCTGAAGAGAACATGAAATAAGACCCTCCAGTGACCCCACGAAGGAAATGGAAAATCAGATCCAACCTCGAACAGCTCAGCGAACAGCACCGTGTTCTTGGGTAATGATTACAAAGGGAAAAATGGGACTTGGGCTCCAGGGCAGCCTGTGACTTCAGCGTGGGCCTCACTGGCCGGTGCCTTCTGTAATTCCACTAAACCCTTTTAAAGAACGAGATTCATGCAATCCTAGAGTCACGGGATGCTTCCTGATGATTCCAAACTCACGTGAAAGTTCTAACGGCAATCCTGATACGTGGCTCGTAGGTTCTATGTGCATGAGACTCAAGAAACCATCTAGAACACGAGGAAGCTGCATGCGAATTCCAAAGACCCCCGTTTTTCAGTGGCAAAACTGTGAAGAAGAGGAATGCTTTGGGTAAATTTCATTTCTGGGAAGCACAGATCTGGAAGATGACTTCTCCATGTAACTTTGGCCAGGGATGCCATAGACATCAAAGGGGGAAATTCCTCTTCAGACTTGTTAGATGGTGCAAACTAGGATTGCTTTCTGGCAGCCCATGGGTCAGGGAGGGAATGAGCCCCAGAGTTATCTCCCCAAAACGGAGAACAAAAAGCGGGTGATGGCTCTCCACTGCCCAAACATCGTGTCCCCTTGGCCCGAGCTCTTCGGGAAAACCTTCCCAGCCCCTCATCGGCTGCATCTCGGCCTGGCCCCCCACCGGAGAGAGGTCATATCCATGCTGGCCAGGCTCCTTGGTGAGAGGGACTGAGGTCAGGCTTGGGAAGGTGCCTCCCCGAAGCATGCTGGAGAGCGAGGCCAGAGAGCCGGAGCAGAAGCTGAACCATGAAAGGGACGGTGGAAAGGGAGCAGGTCTGAGCCAAGCAGTCAGCGCAGTAATGAAGTGGGCACAGAGGGCGGCAAGGAGGAGGACAGTGGAGAGTGGGTCACTCCAGTGGCGCGTGGGTCACTCCAGTGGCGCCACGCCCTAGAACACTGAGTTCTGAAGCAGGGTGGGAGGACTGTGACCATCTGTGGATGCGTTCTTGGCAGTCTACAAGAATTTAAAAATTTTACATTTTAGTGTCAATGAAAATCTTAGTTTCTATTAATGTAAGCGGACTCTGGCTTATCTAGATGAGTGGCCTGTGACCCAGGGTGGGCCTGAGATGTCTAAGTCCACGTCTGCGTCTGGAAGAACACTCACAAAGGCCAAATGTCACCATGCCAGGCTGCGCAAACACAGGCTTCGCAGTGGTCTGCAGACAGTGGCAGGAGAACTGCGTGGCCACGTGTGTGTGACGGCACACACACTGGACCTCGGCGGAGCCTGGTGTCGGGCAGAGGACGTGAGTTTTGCACCTGCCAGCTCTGTAAAGGCCAAGTTCATTAGCACGAGAGTCCCGGGCAACAGGCAGCCATGGAGGTTTCCAGTCTCAATTCCAGTCATAAATGGATTAAACATCAATTTACTTAATGTTTTAATAATGCCACAGATCTAACTGTATCTTCAAGAGAAGAAGCCAGGTTGGGGAGGCACCCCATTAAGGTGAGTGACCGAGGCGTGGTCGTGAGCACTGCTGGGACGGGCAGTTTGAGTGGTCCGTGCAGGCAAAGCCCTAGCATTGTTAACATCGTTTTAGATGGCAAAATTACACAAAAAGGCTTCATATACGCTAGAATGTTTCAAGTCCAAATGCCAAAATAGATTAAATATGAAATTAAATCGGAAGCTGTGTCTTTCTGCTATTTAACCCAACAAGGGCAAGCGGTGATTCTGTTTCATGGAAAGACCACCATCCAACACATGAAAGCACCGCTATTAATTTGGATTGTGCTGGCTTTCAAGCTGGAGGTTGTTAACATTTTGCTCTTACAGTTATTTAGGAGTTACAAGAACTAATGCAAACTCCTTATGGGATATTTTGTACATTTAAATAATTTTATTTTAACATATTTTAAGACAAAGAAAAAGGGGGTTCTTCGAAACGACCCAAGAGTTATAATCACAGACACTGGAGCCACACACACCTGGCTTCCACTCCCGGGGCTCCTCGGACTTTGCGGTGGGAACCTGGGCAGGCTTCCTCCCCTACATGTCAGGTTTCCACTCATAAAATGGGGAAAGTAATGGTGCCCACACAGAATCGTGGGGTGGATGAAATACTTCTATTGCACTTGGCACAGCATCTGTGTACATCGTAAAAGTCCAATAAGTGTTAGTTCCTGCTTGAAGGCCCTGCTAGTGAAGTAGATAAGGTCCAGGGACTAGGGACTCAGTTTCCTTATCTGTAAAATGGGGCCATTAGTAGGATCTACTTTATATAGTTAGTAGGAAATTTAAAATATATGTATGGGAGAGCGTATGGAAGTATAACTTAGCACAGTATCTGAACTTAGAAAACACTCAATAAATACATTATTGTTAACAAACAATTATCATCACGACCTCCTCGGTTTCTCCTTTTTACTCCTTAACATCAACGTACTACTCAGCTGCCAGCACCATGCTCCCTACACGCCAGGCACGTGCTGGGGGGCGTGAAGAGGGAGGTCAGCACGCAAGGTTCCCCTCAGCTGTTGGGTCTAACCCTTGCTCATCAGAGCTGTCTATGGCTCTTTCTAAAAGGAAAATAGTGAGAGTATCTACTTATCCACCCACCCACCCACCCATCCATCCGTCCATCCGTCCGTCCGTCCATCCATTTGACTGAGGGAGTGGTGTAAGCATCTGAGGCCAGACACACAGTGAGCAATGACCAGGGACCAAGGGCCAGGTGGCCTCCCAGCACCACCTCCCATATACTAAGGTCAGGCAGTCACATGCCCTCCCCAACACACACACACGCCGAGAATATTTATCAACTTGGCAAATCGTCTGTATGCCCACGTGCTGCCCCATCTCAGGAGCCCTTGTCGCCTCCACAGTCTGAGCCCAGGGCCTTACACATAAAGACAGCAATCTCCGCTTGACAAATTGCACAGATGCCCGCGAAGAGTAGTCAGAAATTCCAAGTCACACCAGAACTAGCCCAAGTTCTCTCTTTCTTAAGTAAAAGTGCTGTGACAGAGTGGGGGTGCGTGCGCTGGCGTAAAGGAAAAGAGCTCTAATTCCTCCCCCGCCCCCATCCTGACCAAGGCTTGGAGAGAGTTCTGAGGCCCTTCCCAGAACTGGCCCAGAGCAAAAATCAAGCCTTGATGCTTTCAAAAGGCACAAGTTGGAAGGGACACAAGCGCCTTTCGGCTCCCAAAGAAGAGCCGGCAGAACGGACTCTGGTTGGACAAAAAGACACAAAGTACCCTTCTCGAGGAGAATTATCAAAGGCCCCATGGAAGGAGGAAGGGACAGAAAACAGCAGAACGGCAGCCCTCAATCAGAGACCCATCATTTTCCCAGCTCTGTGTTCCATGCGGGAGCTCCGAGGGAGCCCCACACAGGGGCTGCCGGAGAAGGGCACCCAGAGAGGCCCTGCGATCTCCTTCTGGGGCATCCGGCCCAGCTGTAATTCTGCCCTGGCTCCTCAGACTCCCCGAGGCTGGTTTCTATTGGGGCAGAGGGCACATTTTTAAAGATGCCTAGAGGCCCCGGGAGTCCAACGTCACAGAGCATCACCCCATCCAGAGTCTCGGCCTGCAGGGGCTGCAAACACAGGGAAGGGAGGGCCTGCCCGCCAGGGAGCTTGCCGGGTTCCAGGGAGAAGAGCTGAAGGGGTCCCCACAATCCGGGAGTGAGCCTAACTCAGCTCGGCCCAGCCTCAGGCGCCTGGTCCCTAAAGGCCTGGATGCTGGGTTTGGGGCTCGTTCCTGTGGAAGGAACTTCTCCAGAGGGGACAGCGAAACCAACAAAGAAAACCAGGTGCTACCCATCATCTCGCCCCAAATACTGGCCAGTCTTATGCGTTCTTGGACCAGCAACCGGCTTATGTAGTTTTTTTAAAAAGATTTTATTTATTTATTTGACAGACAGAGATCACAAGTAGGCAGAGAGGCAGGTAGAGGGGGAGGGAAGCAGGCTCCCTGCTGAGCAGAGAGCCCGATGTGGGGCTCGCTCCCAGGACTCTGAGATCATGACCAGAGCCGAAGGCAGAGGCTTTAACCCACTGAGCTACCCAGGTGCCCCCGCTTATGTACATTTAACTACGATTTAAAAAAAAAGTTATTTTCTTTCTCAAATACTTGACATCAGGATAAGACAATACTGCGGGGAAAACACGAAGTAAAACCTATGCTTGAAATCGTGTCAATTACGTTAATCATTAAATTGAACGACAGTTGCTTTTGCCCTCATTGCTTCTGCCCTACTGGGCAATCATTGCTTCATCCGATGGACATTTCTCAATCCTGGTCTTGCATCATTTGACACCCAGCTCCGCCCCTTCCCTAGCTCCCTGGGCATCAGCCTATTCGGACTTTCCACTGGCTTCTCAGGCTATCCCCTCCCATCTCCCCCAACTGGTTCTTCTACCTTGGCCCATTTATTGCTCATGTTACACAATCTCTGGGTGATCTCAGTTATGCCATGGCCTTAACTGCAGAGAGATGCTGAGGATATGCAGACCTTGCTCCTGAACTTCTGAAGAGTCACTCACTTGCGGAATCAAGCGCCTTGGCAACTGCGAAGGCACCACCAAGTCATCAGATCTAAACTGAATGTGTCATCTTCCCCTGCCAAACTTGCCAGAGGAAGGGAGTGTCCAGGAGCTTCAAAATCTACAGGACCTGGAATCAGGATGCCTGGGCTGCACCCTAGCCCTACCAGTGGGAGGGAAATCCATCCATCCACCTGTCCAAGCTGGTCATCTGTCTCCCGCCCATCCTTCACCTCTTTCTCCAGTCAGCTAGGCTATGGACTGCATCTCCTTATTCCTCCCTCCTTATGTCCATGACTTTCCTCAGAATATTCTCCTTCCTCACCTGGATCCTGCAACCGCCTCCCAGCTTTGAGCTTGGCCTTCTTCCTTGGTCTACTCTCCTCTGCTGCAGCCTGAGTGATCCCCCAGCGTACATAAAGCTTTGCCTTTCTTGCTGGAGACCCTTTGTTAGCTTGGCGCTGTCCTGGGGTCATGGAGGAGAGGACCTTTGTGCACGGTCCCAGCCTCCTTCCCAACCACAGGACCCAGTGTGTACTAGGCTCTCTGGCTTCTGAGCACCCAGTGTAAGCAGCTCACTCCCCCGACCCCACCAAACCCACATTCAGGGGTCGCTTTCTGACGCTCTCCCTTCAACCAGGGCCTGTCCCTGCATCGTCACCCACTAACCTCTGAGTGTCCCAGAGCACAGCCTCTGTGTGCTCAGCACCTGACAGCGTCCCCGTAAGGCTCGCAGTGTGCCCCTGTAAGTACTCGCCTACTTGCCAAGCGAATGAGTGAAGGAGAAAGTAGTCCTGTGTTTCCAAGAAGGTCACCCAAACCCAAAACATAAACCATCCAAAGCAGAGTTGTCCTGGCATGACACGGTCACACCATCCAAGGGCCATGCCCACTTGCCGGGCTTCATGCCCCCTCCCCCAACCCCACTGAAGCACAGCTTAGAATTCAAGAGAAGGTACAGTAGAGACCAGTGGTTTTCCACCTGTTTGGTGGTTACTGCCGTACCGTTAGAGCAGTAGTAAATGTTGTCATAGAGGAGCCACAGGGGGTTGTTGTTGGTGGTGTTTCCCATTCATGTTCCCCACAAACGGGTCCAGGAAGGGATCACATGGCTCCCCAGGACTTAGCGGGAAAGCCTGTGCCCTCACTCGAGAGCCGGGGAAGACAGAAGCCTACAGATAAAGCAGCTTGTCACTGACACAGACTTGGTCCACGGCAGAGCGCATACCATCGCTCGGATCTCCCGATTTCCAGACCTTTCACTTCCCGTTAGTGTGGTGAACGGATCTGCTTCAGTGGAAGCACCGTGAAAATTCCAATATGGGGAAACCCAGTCCTGAAGGAATCACACCCAGCTTTTATAGCATATGCTCCACTGCATGGAAAAGGCATCCAAATATTCTAATTTCAAAATGCCAGGTTTTCCCCTCTGATTTGGAAACAAGACTATCTTGCAAATTTAAAACATCCAAAGAAATAGGCGCTCTGAAGCCTATCTTTGGGCAATATACACATGCTGTCTCGCCTGAACTTCTGGACACAGGCACACGGGGTGTGTGGGTCTCAATGGCAGCTCTGAGGACGAGCCCCGTGTTCCACCCCCATCTGCAAGGGAGGCGATAACTCCTTACATGCTCTTCAGACATACATTGTATTTTTTTTTTCCCCCAGAGGAAAGTCTCAATATAAACTCAAGTTTGGGCTAACACGTAAGTAGGGGTAGAGAAGTTCATTCATGTTTCACTTGAAGTTTGAGAAAAATTAGTTGTCAGTGGTATTTTCCGGCTCTCTGCTGGATGACTCACCCCTGGAGGGTCAGGCCAACGAGAAGCACGGCCCTGAGTGGCCGCCACACCATCTGGTCTCCCAGGGACCGGAGCTCACTCACCAGGAGCTTCGACTGATTCAACCCTCTGCGGCTATCCCAGGAGCTATGGTTCCCCTGAGGTGGGGCAGGGGGAAGACAGAGAGGTGGAGGACAAATTCTTCATTACTTTTTTTTTTTTTTCCTTCCGTATATATTAATTCCTTTGCTTTTCAGTCTGCCTGCAGGGTGAGAAAAGCTTCCAGTGAAGAGAAAGGCTGGTGCAGAAACTTCAGTCTGTTCTGATTTCTTAGCTACTCCAGTCTGAACCTGGTAGAAAACTAAAATTCTTCTGAGACTTAAAAAAAAAAAAAAAAGTGTTTGTCAAAGGCTTTTGGTAAACCGTGACTCATTTCCTTGGTGGAAAAAAGCCATGTCAGTAGAGCCAGTCCCACCAGAAGAACAGGGCGCAGGCTTTGTCCTGCTGCTCTGGGGAGGGCCCAGGAATCTGAAGCCGGGGAGAGGCGAGAGAGGAGAGATAAAGGCAATGGTGACCAAGCACACGTTCCCATGAAACCGTCCCTTCACCCAAACGCAGTGCAAATATGTGCTCCCCAGTGAAGTGAGCCACAAGCCAGTGGAAAGTCACTTGTACCTGACGGTGGGAATCACCGTTCTTTGCTTTCCACAGTTCAACAACTCACTATTGGAAGAGCTCTGGCTCTGTCCACTTTTTTTTTTTTCTCTCAAATGTACAGTGTGACTTTGATGCTTAAAAACCCAGTTGACTAAAATATGTTCTGGGGAGTAATAGTTCAGAAAGACATCAATTACAGAAATCCGTGCAGGAGTGAGGAAGAATCGCCCTATACCAGCACATTAGGAATTACTCAACCACTTCAGTGAGAGGCTAAACTCTTCAGTGCCATGTGAGATGGAGAACAGCACCCCGCCCAGAGCAAACTCAGGACTTTTCAAGTCTAGTTACCAATTAGACTTGGCTTCTCATTTTGCAAAAGACTCAGGAACTTAGTCGCCTGTGACATTTCTGGTCACTGCTCAATGGTGTGTAAAATTCACCCAGTAATTTAGGCCGACTGGGTTGAAGGAGGGTTATTATAATGAAAACGTGAAGCTTGGAGAGAAGTTTCCAAGGAAATTGTGCACTGTTGTCAGATCCAAAAACAGAACAAAGAAGTGATGTTCATTCACCCAAAGTAACTAAGATATGGTCTCCACCAGCAAAAAGGAGTGCTCATTATTTCAGACCGGGGTTTTTGGTGGGGGAAGGTTGTCAATGATGGGAAGGGGAAAGACAGAGATCAAATGAAGAGAGAGACTAGAAAAACTATTTACATTAAAAAAAAATGTCTCTCTCATAGGACTTTTTACATCTAACATCAAATTAACTTAAAAAGCAGTAATTTCTCATGGGCTTCTTTTGAAGAAAGATACATCTGAAATGATACTGTGTTTCCCCGTCTGTGATGTTATGAGTCATCATTGGAGAAAGAATTCATACCACAACACATCATGTCAGCCTGTACGGAGAAGCAACTATTTCTTTGGTCTTTGATAAGGCTTCATTTTCCTAATCAAATAAGGAAACATGATCCACTGATTCTTTTCTCTGTCTGTGGCTCCCTGCCTTTTGCCCAGCAGAGTCAATGTTTTCTACCCCCACCTGTGTGTGTGTGTGTGTGTGTGTGTGTGTGTGTGTGTGTGTTTACCTGGTGCCGAGGTGAAGAGATACAATGAAGCCACTGATTTAGCCAGAGTGTGTTTAATTATTTCAGTGTCTCTCAATGGCCTCCCAGGCAGACACAAAGCCATCCACCTTGGCTGGTTCTCTCTAGTTCCTGCCAGCGTGCACCCTGCTTCTGTGTGAAGATTCCTGGGGAAGATGCCAATAATCTCTATTTTATGTCCTAATTACCCAACCACATCTCTCTTTGATGGCTTGAAGCTTAAAGGAGAGCATATTTCACTGAAATGCACCTTAGAAAAATTCCAAAGCAAGGGGAAAAAACCTCCAGCAGTCCTGTACATAGAGCTGAAAACTTTCACAAGTCAGCAGCACTTCGCAAAACTAAGAGTCCACCCGCACGACAGGCTGCACAAATCATTACTTCCCTTGCTTCCATTGCCAAGCACCTGCGAGACCAAAAAAAGAATGATCCCCAGTTCTCTTCTGAGAAAGTACAAGCCTTTCCAGCAGATGCATTAAGTGAGATTAAAAAAAAAAAAAAGAACGTACAGCTGAAGGGGGAGAAAATGTCGGGATCATTAAAAATGCATTTTCCAAATAATCAATACCCCCAATTTAAAAACTTTTCTTTAGAGTCAATAAATACTTCAACCCTGTGACCGGGGTATCAATACTTTCCTTTAAGCAAAACAAGTTCTTAAGCATATACTACCCATGTATAAAACCCTAGCAAGTGCACTAATTTGGAAATTCAGGCACAGCCTCCCCTACTGACCAGGAGCCTGCCTCTTAACTTCTCATCACTGGTCTCTGTCTTTGCCTAAAATTGCCAGAGATGGGCTATCCCAGCCCAGCACATCTCATACCCCACCCCAATCCCGGCTTCCCCTTAAATTCATTTCTATTTTTTATTCCCTTGCCAGTCTTAGCTCCTCTGCCATCACCAACCTCCCCCCAATTTATTGTTTCAATATTCCCTCAATGAACTCCAAGTACCCACGGACATCTTTTTGCTTTATTCTAACTTTGTTCCTTTAGATACTGTATTAACTCAGACAGTGGGTGGCAGGTTGATACTTGGAAAATTTCACTGCCATGATATTTGTCAGGAAGTTTGACTTGTAATCCCAATTTAAGAAAACATAATTATTTATTTATGCCCTGCTCCATTTCAGAAGAAAAAAAAATGTAAGGCTCCTGGCACAAATACACACAGTGAAGTAGCACTTGCATTACGGAAATAGGAAAATGGGACAAAGGAGAAACGAAGGGAGGAAAGTTCGGATGAAATTGGGAGAGAGGCCAGAATTTAAAGCCCAGCTTGTCAGCTCATCATATACATGGCTGGATTCGATTCTAAGTTTTTGAGCTCCTTAGAAGCCAGTGGAAAGACAGAGACTCACTTATATCAGTGCTGAAACATTATGGTTCGTTGGTCAAACCCGGCCCACCCTCTGTTTCAGTTAAGTAAAGTTTTATTGGAACACAGCCACACCTATTCATTTACACATCATTTACGGTCACTTTTCGCCCTATGGTGGCAGAGTCAAGCAGCTGCGGCAGAGACCTGCAAAACCTAAACTGCTTACTCTCTGGCCCTTTACAGAAACAGGTTTACAGACGGTCACAGGTTACGGGACTCTGTGCATACGAGATCAAAGCACAGCAGTTTCCCAGGAGAAGCACACTCTTCGACAGAGAACGTTCTAGCCTAAAGCGCTCACTATGCAATCTCGTGAAAACGCATCCTCAGCTTCTTTTCTCACAGTACCACAGCGATGGGTTTCACAGGGCTGAGGGCATGATGTCACAACGGATGTCAGTGAAACAGTTCTACGTGAGGCGGCAACAATGCAGGTCAGGATTCTCTCCCGCTCTGGCTTAAATCAGGGAGAGTTGTGGGGATGGGGGCCAGCCTCGCGCAGCCCTTCCCACCCTCCTTCCTTATCGCCGGCAGACATGGCCAAGGGCTCTGGGTGCCTCCCCCAGGGAGTCCTGAAGTGTCCTCCAAAGTGTTCTCTGTGTTTTCTGGAAGCCTCAGCCAACCACTAGCGGTTGACATGCAAGACAGAATGGGATGCCATCTTGGCTTCAAGGCAGCTTTCCATCAACACTCTGCCTCTGCGTCTGAGACGCGCTGGGCTGGTGACACGGAGGCAATGCTCCCTGCCCCGTGCCTGAGCGGAGCTCTTCTGTCCATGTGCAGAGCCATCTCCATTAATGGCATATGCGAGGATGCGCTGGCTTGACATTGTCCTGCGGGAACCAGGAGCCCCTCTCAAGGATGCTGCCCGAGGAGAAAACCCATCACGCCTGCACATGTGTGGTGTGGGGCAGGCGAGGGTCTGAGAACACAGCCAGGGCTCTCCTCCAGAAAAGAGCACAGAACCTCCTCCTCCTTCACACGTGTGGACCGTGTGCACGGACCATCGGTGGGGGAAGGCAAGGCCAAACATGGGCACCGGCATTTTGTCTCGGAACATCCAAGCCTGATGTCCATGTGGTTGGTTCAAAGAAACGAAACCTCCAAACAGCCATCACCCAGACCCACGGACCTTGAACACATATATTCCTAAAGAACACCTCTCTGCTGGAAACAAGGATTCCAAAATAAATACAAATAAACTGGAAATGGTGATTTCCAAGAAAGAACAATTCAGTTCGGTGTTGGAAGAGGAGGACAGAACCACCAACTGTAGATTGGGAAGAACACATCTGTCACCTTTCTCTATGCTCATTCCTCCCTTGTGACTAATAAAACGATGTTACAAATTTATTCTACTTCTATTCTCTACAACCAGGAACAAACATTCAGGTTACCTGAAAAGTATTACTGAGTCTATACTATGTAAATCGAAGAGAATCAGAACTACTGGGCATTGTCTACATGGGAGTCCTACCCATGTTGTCAAAAGGCAAGAAGCAGGCAAAAATATATTAAAAATCACTTTCCATTATTCCTAACATCTTCCCACAAAGTAACTGAAAAGTATAAAATCAGAAAAGAAGTAAAACATCAAGGCCTACAACCTTCCTCCTCCCTATGAGTTTGTGACTGTTTTAGTAAAGACCAGCTACAAAGAAATGAGATATAACCATGCCTGACAAAGGAATTAATATAGCCAACAAATATGTTAGATCAGTGGAGGACATTTTCCTTCACCCTAAAGAGAGCAAATACTAACAAATGCTGAGATTTGCCCGTCCAGTACCAATGATGAGGGCTCAAGTCCAGACCATGTAAGGCTACAGGTGGACACAGGAGACTGTGGGAACGTTGGGCTCTACATAAACTTCGAGAAAAAAAAATGAGAACAACTCTTAAAGCGCCAATGAGAATGCTGAGCCCAGACCCAACAGTAGCGGTACTTGGTATGTTCTGGAACCAAGTGCAGAATGTCCGATTATACACTGGATTTGGAAGTACACAGAATGTGAACCCAGAAAATTCTGGAGGGAAGCAAAAGCCCCTCCATATCAGCTTTGGGCGGACCCCACTTCTCCAAGCAATTATGTGAGCCCTCCCTGTCCTTCAGTGAGCCCTGAGCCCGAGCTGAAAACCAGGACAGAGTGTTGGATGACACAGCCTGAGAAAACTTTTTAGGAACTGCTGAGGCCACTCAAGTTTGTGCTTCCAAAAGACTGCCATCCCAAACCGCCAGCACGCAGAGCGACACTGCCAACGAATTTCTTCAAGACAATCATGAAGGCTCCTACTTACGTAATGCATACAAGGTAAGAATTATTCCAGCCAGGCAGAATCCTTCAAAGAACCTGAGGGTGCTGAACATCGTCACGTTCACGGACAGTGCCACGGTTAGTCCAAAGATCAGAATGAAGATGATGGAAAACAGCAGCACAGGCCGCCGGCCGACCCTGCATATGGAGAGGGGAAAAGATGAGGAAGCATCGTTAGACAGGGCTGCAATGCTAGACGCTGACCCCCAGTATCCAGCCAGCGCTCAACAGATGTGGAATGAGTCCTAGATTAAAAGGCTCTGTGGCATCCAGACCCAATTTGGTGGATCTAGGGTGGAGAGGCTCTCTGGGTCAATTCAGCCGAAAACCTTGCTTTGTAGATAAGGGGGCAGAGGTCCAAACAGCTACCGAATGGAACTGAGACAGGGACCCAATTCCTCTTTGTAAGTCTGTTTCTGAGGGTAAAGAGGGATGATCCAAGGCAAGAGTAACAAAATCAATAATAACTCCCTAAACACAAACCTTGACACACCCAGCACAAAACGTCTTGAGAAATCGCTGACCTTTGGAATTGGCTCCAGAGTCAACACGAACACTGAGCCAAGTCACTTCGCTTCCTTTCTCTGGGCTGTTAACTAGTCCTACCTGACCTCCCAGGGAGGCTGTCAGAGTCCAGGACCGACAGTTGCCGACCTGTTTCAGCTACATGATGAGAAATACTTTCTAAGGGATCACAGACTAAACTAAGAGAGTCTGAACTTTAACTAAGGAGTGTTGCCCTGGAAGTGAAGTCCACCAGGCAGCAAGGGGCTTGGAAAGAACCAGGCCAACTGTGTTTCGGGAAAGGGCAGCGCTCACACAGGGTTGGCGGGTTACAGAGCACGCTGGTGCGAGATCGGTGACCACTAGGGGGGGATGTGCTTCTAGGCGTGGCTGGCAGGGCAGACGGGGTGGTCCCAGGGAATGGGGAGTCACTAGTTGTCCATCCTTCCCAAAGTATCTTTCCACCTTGTCTTTCATCAACTCATGGCGGGGACGGGGGGACACTCTCCACCACACAAATTACTATAATAAATCCAGCTTTAACTGGAAGGATAGCTCACAGAAAAACTGGAGTATCTGCCACGGGGAAAAAAAATCTATATCTGGCACCCCAAACACCTACAGAGTAGCCATATGGCTTAAACTCGCCTACACATCCTTGTGACGTTCTCACAACAAATAAAAACAGAAGGTAGATTTGTGGCCCAGGGCTTGGGATAAGAATGGGGTGTGACTGAGGACGCTTGGGTGGCTCAGTAGGTTAAGGCCTCTGCCTTCAGCTTGGGTCATGATCCAGGGGTTCTGGGATCGAGCCCCGCGTCGGGTTCTCTGCTCAGCGGGGAGCCTGCTTCCTCCTCTCTCTCTCTGCCTGCCTCTCTGCCTATGTGTGATCTCTGTCAAAAAAAAAAAAAAAAAAAAGAATGGGGAATGACTGGAAGTGAACACAAGATTTCCCTTCAAGGTAATGGAAATGTTTTACACTTAGAGTGTGGTGATGGTTCTATAGCTCTGTCTACATACTAAAATTCCCTGAATTACACACTTAAAATGGGTGAGCTTTATAGTATGTAAGTTATCTCTCAATAAAGCTGTTAAGAAAGAAGCAAATACTTAGTAACGCATGTCCTGTGAAAGAAACAGATGTAATTTGGAGAAAATTTGGGGGAGGGAAATACAGAGCACAATTTCACTCATTATTTCTTAGGTTTCTAACCAACCTTGTCAGTCACGCAGGTTTAGTGAGATGAGGCCAGGGCTACGAACTCAATGCTGATATGAGTCAACCCTCTTGTCAGAGCTTTTAGGCATTACTTCTCTTGACTGGTGCTGGGATCCTTAAGCCCTTGTCATGGAAGACTCTATAGGTAGTTTTATGCAAGCCCAATTCACTTAAAGAAATAAATTTGGAATATGGCTTAGCTGGTCTCTTAAAAACAAAGCTGAGATCTAACTACTCCGTTGTTATTTCCCCTTCCTTGTCTGTAAAATGGGGATCACTGTCTGGCTTCACAGCGTTACTGAGATCATTAAGAGAGGTGATGGATATAGGTACAACACATTCCACAGAGCAAATAGCTAAAGGTTTAGCTCATATGATTCCTTCCTATATGTCTATAGCCTGGATGCCCACCAAATGTGGTTTGCCCTTTTCCAATACTTTAGAAAAGATCGTTGTGTTTTTTTTTTAACTTGTAAAAAGTACTCTAAATCTCTCCCTCCCAAATGGTTCCTAACATCAGTAAATAATACAAATTGTTTTTAGGAACTAGGGGGCAAATGTCAGGTGTGGAGATGTGCAGGTGATTTAGTGAGCACTCAACAAATGTTATGATCATTGGAGTTTTAGCGTGAACTGGCTTCCTTCAGAGCGGAGTCCCCTCAGAGGTGACAGACAAAACCACACTCCGAAATCCATGACCACAGAGGTGGGAGTTAAAGTGGGCCGGGCAGTGGCTCTCGTGGCTGTCCACGTCCTACTCCTCAGAGCCTGTGCATATGTTATCCTGCATGGGAGAAATGGGCTCTGCAGCTGCAAAGAAGGTTAAAGACCCTGAGACCAGGTGACGATTCCGGTGGCTCCAATCTAAGTATGTGAAAACCCTCTTCCGGCCGCAGGGAAGAGAGAGACGGCGGCGTGAGCAGTACCTGTCACTGCAGGCTCTGAGGCTGGCTAGGGAAGGGGCCACGAGCCAAGGAGTGCGGGCAGTCGCTGGAAGCTGGAAAAAGTGAGGAAGAGGATTCCTTCCTGGAGCCTCCAGAAATACGACCGTGCCGGCACCTTGATTTTAGCCTCGTGTGAACTACAGAACTGTAAGTGAATAAATGCAGGCCACCGTGTGTGTGTGAACTCATCACAGTAGCCACAGGGAAATAATAGAGGGTCTCGACAGGAAGGAGATACCCCACTTAAAAAGAGTGATCTGAGGAGACTTTAGCAAAGGGATTATTTGCAAAAGGCTGGGCAAGCTGTGAGAGAAACCTTGGGGCTGGCAACGGAAACGGGGACGATGGTCTTGGAACTCAGAGAGAGAGGCGTGGTGTGAAGGGGCCCTGAGCGGGAGGCAGCCAGCCTCTGGCAGCCTTGCAAAGACCCAGCTGGAGACAAAAATGGCCTCCCCACTCTCATCTCTCTCTCTCAGATCTCCAGCTGGTGTTCGCTGCCCATGGCCAGCCTCAGCCAGGAGCTAGAGGGCAAGGGGTCCCCTCTGGCGCAGCCTCGAAAGGCCAGGGCCCGGGGCCAGCTGGACAGGGTGCAGAGGGCTCCTGGAGGGAGAGGCATGCGACATCCAGTAACAGAACCAATACTGGAGGGAAGGCAGCTCACCCAGCAGGGGCATGGGCAGGGCTGCTCCCTCCCAAACATCTAAGCTAACACACTATAGGACAGCACAGGATGTAGATCCCCAAGCAAAACATGGGTGAGACACTGTAACTTTTTAAAGAAAGAAGTGTCCCGGGGCCCCTGGCTGGTTCAGCCTGTAGGGCATGTGACTGTCGATCTCAGGGTCATGAGCTTGAGCCCCACACTGGGTGTAGAGATTAATTTTTTTTAAAATTATATAAAATAAAAAAAGTGTCTTACTGGAGTTTCATTATGTGCTGACTTCAGTCTTAGAAACTTAACTTCCAACCTCATCAACTTCCCCATGCCGCCAAGACATGGGTGCTAACAGCTGTGAGGTCTGGAGTTCCCTCTAAATGTGCTTATTTCCCTTTCGGCATGGCCCTAGCAAGGAGTCAACGGTCAAAAATAAATGAATAAATAAAGGGTGGAAAACACCAAACTTTCAAACTGAAGTCTACTCTAGATGTTCCAGCACCACAGCACAAAGCAGGCAGCCCTGCCCACTCACTGTGGACCGTAGAGACGACAGCAGGCTCTGGGGACCTAAAGAGAAGACTCCCTTTTGTCCCTGGGCCCGCTGTGTGATCAGGGTTGACACACAGCAGCTATGTGCAAGAAGTAAGAATTCTCCGGCAAGCCCTCGGGCCTCTCTCCTTGGGAGCTTTGCTGTCACTCAAGAAACCTGGCTTTGCTGCCCACCAAAAAAAATTAAATTAAAAAAAAAAAAAAAAGAAATCACAAAACCAAATTCTAAATAGTTTAAGCCATTATAGACGGATCCATTCATGGAAGTCCATATTAACTTTCCCGATGGTGTCACTGAATAAGGACACCCAAACCTCGTCCAAGTCCGTATTTTTTAGAGAGAAGTGGCATGGATTACATTAGTATCTCTCCCGAACCTATTTCAGTGCAGAATACTGGGAAACAAAAGTCCTCGTGGTTAAAATACTGGAATTAGAATACGTTTCAGATTAGTATAGTTTGCTCTGAAAACCTGTAAGCTCAAGGATTTGGTTAAAAAAAAACAACAAAACTCCTACACTCTCCCCACTCCCCCCACCCCAAAAAAAGAAAAAAGAGAAACAAAAAAAAGTCCCTCCAGGGTTTCAGAGGTCACTGACAGCTTCTCTGTTGCTGTTCCCAGGGAATGTGTCCTTAAGAAGCATTTACAAATGATGATTAAGCAAATTCTGAACACACAGGAAATCACTTACTTGTAAATGCAAAGCAACTCCCAAATAGATGTTTGCTTTTAGAAAGAAACATCCAGAATCTGAGAGTGGTTTCAGAACTCCTGTGGGCCCCACGGCTCCCATCCAGGCTCTTGCCAGAGTGCCTCAACCTACTCTGTCAACTAACCAGGGAACGGTGGCGGGGCGGTGGGGGGGGGGGGGCGGTAAATGCAGAGCAAAGCCACAGATGTAAGCTCCAAATCACTCTTGGCCCTTATGACGTCACTGGGTCCAAGGTTTCCTTAGTCACAGAAAGTTCCTTTAAAGATAAAAGAACGTCAAGGTGGGGGAAAGGGGCCGGCTACCCCACACCTTTCTCCAGGAGCAGCCCTGTTACTGGAAACCCCCATGAACACTGGGCGCTGGCCTCCCTGCTCAGATGTGTGCTCCCTGTGGCCCTCGTGAACACAGGGGGCTGTCGTGCACTCGTGAAGAGTGCGACACACTCGGGCGCCGCTGGGCTTCGGTTCAAATCTGGACTCTCCAACTTGAAATTTGAGTGAACTTGGGGATTTTTACTTAGACTTCTGTGCTTCTGTTTTTCCACTGTAAACAGATACTAAATAGTACCTACTTACCGGGGTGCTGTGAAGCTGGGGTATTTTAACGCGTGGAAAGGTTTAGCACGGTGCCTGGCAGCAATAATCAATCAGAAGTGGCAGCTGCTAATGCTCTTGCCTGGTCACCCTCACTGTTACTGTAACTCTCTTCACGACCCTTCTCTGTCTTCCCGACCTCATCATTTTGTCGTGAACCACACGCTTCGCTCCAGGCATGAAGAACTCCCTACCCACCCAAGTAAAGCATATTCCTTCTCACCTCTGGCCACCACCCTCCCTCTACCTGTAGTGCCCCTCCGTTATCCAAACGCTGTCCACTTCCCAGGTCTGGCTCCCCAGGGGCCCTGCAGAAGCGTCTCCTGACCAAGCCAACTGTAGAACTGTGCCTGTCTGCAATCTGGGAGGTGTTTCGAGATGCCCATCGGCACCGCCCTGAGCCATTCGGATCATGTGGGTAGAGTCTCTAGCTCATCATGTGGGTAGAGTCTCTAGCTCGTCCCCTCCCCATTTTTTCGATGCATCTTGTATATCTACCTCCACAGAGCCTTGAACATATGCCCTCAAGCTCTTCCCAACTAAACAATAAACATCAGGAGCAGATGGGGCTGTGGGTTGCATGCAGGTGTGGCTAGATCTTCACAGCTGGAAAATTGCAATGAATTTAAATTCTCCCTTGGAAAGGGTTGGTTATATGTACCGGCCAAGGCTCTTAGTTCTGAGTTCTTCAGGTGACGGCTTCGGCCCTCTGTGGCAGCACCAACACCAGGGCCGAGAAAAGACTTGGTAACAGTAAGCTAACACTGACCACTCTTCTTTAGCCAGCAAAGGCTTGCTGTGGCTTCCAAAGGTTCGGGCAGCGGGCACATTGGTACTCACCAGTCAGCAATGCATCCAGTTATTAGGTAGCCAAAGATTAATCCAACCAGTAAGGAGAACTTAGCGATATGGACCTTCCAGGCATTATCACACACAAGATCCCACTAGAGAGGGGCAAATAGAAAATAAATCAGAGAGAAACATACACAGAGGCCAGCTATAGTTAATCACAAGGGCAATAAAATCACTATCGCAAGGGGCAGGACCCCATTCGTAGCACCAAGTCACACATACCATGAAAGACCTCCCTTCAGTGGGTTTGAAATTCTACAATGAGAAAAAGAATTTGCCCACAAAAGGCAGTGTAAAGTTTTAGTCCAGGACAGATTATAAATGTCCGCAAGGAGCACCCCAGGAAATGTCGGGGTCGTGTGTTCTTCTGCCCCAGCTACCAGAGGGACCGTAACCGAGAAGACTGGACGGTCCCTGTGGCCAGCACCCCTTCTCACCCACAGAACTGTCACTCGCCTGGAGAACAGAAGACCCTGCCAACTTTTGGCACAGGGGATCGTGACACAAGGCAATGAAAAGCAACTTCTGTGTTTCCATCCCCAAGACCTCCCCCACACTTTGTAAGTAGTCTTAAACACAAAGTTAACAGTTAATGTTGAAATATCATTTGCAAAGCATTCTCTCTCTCTCTCTCTCTCTCATAAATGTCCCTTCTGTTTCACCTTATTCCATTCTAAAGCTATGTGCTCCACCTGAAGGGAAAGCCAATCAATACATGAATACAACATTTAACCTCTTCTTACAATTCAGTTTTATTATTCAATTAAAAAAAAAATAAAACAAGTCTCCAAGTTTTTGTCGTCCTTTTGCAGAAGCAGGAGACAAACCCATATTTGTTCCCTGGAAGTGATGTGCGTCCAAGCAGAAGACCTATGAGGACAGGGTGCTCGGATCCCCAAACAGCTTACATCCGGGCTTCAGGAACAAATGGGCAGGGTCTTGGCTGGTGACACTATGAAGCCTGCAGCCCCCCACCCCATATCACTCCACTGAATGTCCTCCTTCTGGTAGAAATAAGTGGCTAAAGAACTTCAGGTCAGTGGAGATGGGGAGATGCACACCGAGGTAGAGGAGATGGAAATGTCAGAAGCAGGATTTGTTGGGGTGAAACCTGGTCTTAGCTTTATCTTACTCAAATTGTCCCCCTGGCCCCTTGTCTGTCCATCTTGAGACCCAGAGTATAATGC
Organism: Mellivora capensis; assembly: GCA_004024625.1. Lineage (NCBI taxonomy): Eukaryota > Metazoa > Chordata > Mammalia > Carnivora > Mustelidae > Mellivora > Mellivora capensis. The sequence goes on from PISX010000885.1 coordinate 146,878, forward strand.
AGGGGATCCTTACAGGGCACTGTAAGCTCTGGTCCTGCTCTCCGTTTCCAAACTTCTGGTAAGCATGATGGAGCACCCCCTGCCCTCGAGCCTTAGCTGTGGGTCTTGACTTCAACACGCTTCTGCACTGGCCACCGCAGACGGAAGCACCTGGCCTGGACAAAGCCAGAAGGCAGCCTCCTGTCACACCATTCCCCGGACTCCCTGGGACACATATTTGCTCACTGATGCACCCAAGGCATGTTTGACTTTCCAGATTCCAGAGGCTTGGGGAGAGTAACTTACTCCTCTACCCATCTGCTTCCAGAGGGATGTCCAATGCCAGGCTCGGGAAAAGGGAGGCACAGACTGCATGGGACCCTGTCAACAATGGGTGGTGTGGGCGTGGTCCCCGTCAAGAATGATTCATGTGTTTGGGGAGCAGGCACTGCTGGTTGCACAGAATCGTAAGAATTCAGATACAGGAGTTCTTCAGAGGGTGAACCTTTTCCTGTGTCTACTCCAGTGGTCCTCAAAATGCTCTCCAGCGGCCGGCAGCCCCGGCATCACCTGGGAACATGCTGGAAATATAAATTCTTGGGCTCCACCCCAGACACGCAGAGTGAGAACTCCAGGGATAACGCACAGGAATGCAGTGTGCAAGCCTTCCAGGCGATTCTGGGGCCCGCTCAAGCCTGGGAACCCGTGGCCAGCCCTGTCCTGCCATTTCCCTATCACTCAGAAGATGATCAATGAGCTCTGCAGTCCTGGGCTGGGGTTCAACCAACTCTCCACGAGCGGGATGTGGCCAAACACTGCACGAAACATGCACAACGGCGCTGTTGTCTTGAACTACAAATGCAGGACTGTATGAGCAGACTGTCAGTGGGCGAACCAATAGTCATCCGTATATTGTTTGTAGGAATTAATATGTTTTTAAGAGAACACCTTTTAGGGTGCTACCCAGCTTCAGAAATGCAGGTCCTGCCTTCTCATGGGACTTACAGCACCCTAACTAACTGTGTGTCTCTATCCTGTGTCCCCTGCCATTTCTGGATGGACTGCTCTCCTCTCTGCCCAGCACAGGACCCTGCTCACGAAGTAGTCAGTTCTAAGAGTCAGAGCCGCATCTCTAAGCACACCTGGATAACCTGAAGAAGAGGTGCTTACAACACCAACACCTGGAATTGAGACCATCCCAATCACATCACACGGTCCTGCACCCGGCGTGGCACATTCTTAGCAGGAGAGGGACCTGGTCCCCCGGCTGTTGCAGAGAAGGCCACCAGCTGCCAGCTCGGGGTGCAGAGGGGACAGAGAACCACTCGCTCACACCTCCCCCCAGACTTCCCATTGATGAGTTTATCTGAGGGTAAGGGATGCAAAGAGCACATTATGCTTAGATTAGATGGCCCGGAGACAAAAGAGATTTTAATAAAAGCATTCAGGGACTTGGGGGGAAACGCAGATACTGTTGTGAGCTCAGCCACGAGAGCAATAACCCTACCTGACCTTGGGCAGCCACAACTCAATTTAGTTGCTACCTAATAAGACATCCCATGGTCACCTCATCGCACAACTTCTATCAATTAACAATGCTGGAGTGGAACAAAACAAAACAAAACCAAAAAACAGAGGAGACAGACAGAACTGCTCCCACGGCCAGTGGGGAGAGGAAGATTGGCCCGAAGCGTCCCCCAGCACTGCTGTTCTCAGCCTCGGGGAGGGGGCGGGGAGCCCAGGATGGGGCAGCCAGCTGCGGCCTCCATGGCCTCACTCCCGCATAAGAGTAGACAACATCTCTTAAGTCAACAAGTGCACAAGATTAGACAACATCTCTTAAGTCAACAAGCAAACTAACTCTAGGCTTCGTGTGATAAGCTTCCTCGTGCCTGGGGATCTGTCTGTAACATCATCCTGGAGGCACATTCTAGAAGTGGGGGAGGGGAGGGCTGGTGGAATCCAGTAGGACGGCCTCCCTTTGTTTGACTTCAACCTCCCGGATGGACAAACATGAGCTGGGAAAACAAAATGTGTTCAGACACAGTAATAGCTCCCAAGAACGTCAGAAGTATGAGGAAGCTTTGAGATTACCCTTGCTCTTAAAATTTGTTCGCACCCTCCTGATAAGATAGGGCCACTGGCCATTTCGCCAAGCAGGGACTAAGAGACTTCTAAAAAACTACAATGTACACTGGGCTTTGTCTCTGGTGTGACGCTTGCCTCTACAGCCTCTGCACCATCCCATCAACCACCAAATCCAGAGGATTCTTCCTTTCCAACGTATCCCGCACCCGCTGCCCGCACTCCAGCTTCACCCCGGGCAGCCTGACTGAGCTGGACAGGGTAGTGAGGGCATTCCCGCAGTGGGAGCTGGAAGCCTATAAACACCGCTTCCGGACTCCCTCCTAGCTACGTTTCGAATGGGGTTTCTGTTCGGGCCATCAGCTGCACACCCCAAGGTAACTTCCAGCAGACTGCCTAGATCTAAGTTTGGGGATGACTTGAATTAGAACGACTGAGCAGCAGGGACCACATGGGACATCCACTCTGCTGTTCAGATCTGCCAGGGCTTGGTCTGGAGGGGGCTTGGCCGTCCTCTTGAGCCGGTGGTTGGAGGGTGACCTCCTGACTCCCTGGCCCTCTCACTGCGACCCGATTCCAGAGGCACGCTAGTTCTGGGGAGTCGTTCTCAGAAACCTTCTGGAGGCCCAGCCTGCAGCTGCTCCTGCAGTTTAGTGAATACTGTTTCCCTGTATTCCGTCCCGATCTCCTTAAATACCTAGAGTGGCTTCTGTTATCTGCACGTTGAACCCTTGTTCCTGATTCAGCTTCCTTGGGATGGAGCTTGTAGGGTGAGAACAGGATGTGGGCCATGCCACCATTCTCTCTTTCTGAACTCATAGGAGCCTCTCCATGTATTAACTCCAGCCTCCCTCAAATCCATTCCCTACAGAACAATGAAAACAATCCCCTAATTAGGCATGTTAACACTTCATCAGCAGGTTTAACACAACCGTAAAAGCGTTAAAGTCATGGCCCCATTTCATAATCTTAGGCTTGCTCTCTTTGCCATCGTCCCAAGACCAGCGACAGTCTTTGGTGATGCCACAGGATACTTGCCAGGCATGACTAAACAGTGAGACAGATGACCCCAACAGTGGTTTCAATTTTAGCTGCATGTGTTCCATTTAAAAAAAAAAAAAAAAGGGAGAGGTTATGGAAAATCTGGAAATCTGGCAGACCATTTTTCTACCTGTATGGTTTTAAGGACAAGCTAAAAGAAAAGAAATAAAATTTACATTATTTTCAAAGGAATGATCTCACTGCTTGACTTGCCAGAGTAGAAAAATACTCATCAAGGAAACTAATGAAATTTCTAAAGAAGATGCAAAAATAAATGGGACACAAGGAAAATAAATCTTATTTTCAACAAGAATAAACTCTATGATAAAGTAAGTGTAAAACAAGAACATAAAAATATTGGAAGAAAGCGGATAACTTGTCCAGCTTTGAAGTGGAAATGAAATCCCTAAAGATAAAAACTAAGGGGGATTTAAAGAAAAAACCTACCTAAGGAAAAAATTCGGAGATTTTATAATCTAGTAGAAGTTTAAGTCTTACTACTTAATTACTATTCATTTAAATTATTTAAGTTATGCAAATTACTGCTTAAATGATTTAACTTACTAATTGAAACTTCCCGCATTAGGGGTGCCTGGGCAGCTCAGTCAGTTAAGCATCTGACTCTTGATTTCTGTCAGGTCATGATCTCAGGGCCCTGAGATCGAGCCCCAAGTCAGACACCATGCTGGGCTTGGAGGCTGCCTAAGATTCTCTCTCTCCCCCTCTGCCCCTCCCCCAGGTTGTGCACACATGTGCACATGCACTCTCTCTATAAAAAAAAAAAAATCCAAAAAAACCTTCCATGCACTAAAAATACCATAAACAAAATTATAAAGTTCTATATTTGTTAAATATATTGCAGGGAATCAGAATATGCCACTCCAAAATATGCCAGTTTGGCATAAGACTCCTTTTGAGTGGAAGGCAACATGAACAGAAAGAAGCCTTCTCAAGAGGTTCTCTGACTGAAAAGCAGAAACTTCTGAGAAATGAGGACCACCACAAAGCCCCTCTCCTGGGGAAGTTTTACGGCCATGAAGAAGACAGAAAGTCTGCACAGAGATGGGTCTGCAAACAAAACTTACTAAAATAACCCTGACTTCCATTAGTGTCCCCACGTATTCATCTGCCCACCTTTACCCACCCCCAACCCCGCCACCCCCACCCCGACCCACACCAAAAGAGCCAAAACCCTTTTTCCTTTGTCTTGTCACATCTCTACAAATTTCCTGTTCTTTGTGAAGATGCTGGATTAGCCTGAATTCTCACACCCCTTTGGGTTCCTCATCACTGAGTTTCTCCTATGTGGGCACCCTGCATATGTTAATAAACTCGGTTTTTCTCTTGTTAATCTAACTTTTGCCAGTCTAATTTCCAGGGCCCCAGCCACAGAACCTAGGAGGGTAGGAGAAAAAGTGATTTTTACTCCCCAACAATAACCAAAGAGTTAATATCCTTGATATTTAATGAGCATTTATAAAACAATACAGACTAATATTCTAACCAGAAACTGGTAAAGCATCCAGTTAACAAAATATGAAACAAACTGGTTAAAAAACGCTTGGGAAATACTCAGTTCTACCAATATACATCAAAGTACAATATACTTTGTTTTCAAAAAAAAAATTTTTTTTTAATCTCCCAAAGATGTAGGAGAAACACAAAGGTACAGATCTGTACTAGGAGTGTAAACTAGACACTGAGTTTCTGGAAGGCAGTTTAACAATACACATCACATTACTTCAAACAGTGTACTCTCTCTCCCAGCAATTCCCCTTCTTGGAACTTTTTCCAAGGAAATGATCAGAGATGGCCCCAGAGGCCCCAGTGCCATGATGTTCACTGGTTGTTAACTTATAAGAATAAAAAGTGGTAACTTGACTAAATGTGCATTGATACTATACTTCCATTAAGAATTTTGCTTTTGAGGGGTGCCTGGGTGGCTCACTCGGTTCAGTGTCTGCTTTCAGCTCAGGTCATGATCCCAGGGTCCTGGGATTGAGCCCCACGCTGGGCTCCCTGCTCAGCGGGGAGCCTGCTTCTCCCTCTCCCTCTGCTCTTCTACCTGCTTGTGCTCACTCTCGTTCTTTCTCAAATAAATATTTTAAAAAATTTTTGCTTTTGATATACACAATATTACTCAACTATAAAAAAATGAGATCTTGCCACTTGTGACAATATAGATGGACCTCGAGGATCTCATACCAAGTGAAATGAGTCAGACAAAGAAAAATACCATATAATTTCACTTTATGTGGAATCTAAATATAACACAGATGAATGAACAAACAGACACAGAAACAGACTCAGAAACGCAGAGAACAAACTGGTGGCTGCCAAAAGGGATGGGGGTGGGGGATGGGTGGAATAAGTGAAGGGCTTAAGAGGTACAAACTTCCAGGTAGAAAATAAATAAGTCACGAGAATGGAAAGTATAGCATAAGGAACACAGCCAAAAATATTGTAATAATGGTGTATGATGACAGATGGTAACTGCACTCACGGTGATGGGCACTGAGTAGTATAGACTTGCTGAATCACTGTTGTACTCCTGAAACTGACCCAACACCATATGTCAACCTCTACTTCAATTAAAACAAAAGTTGCCTTTGGAAACTAATGATTAAGAAAAACGCTCATGATGTCATGGCATGAGAAAACCTCAGAATAAAAACAAAAACACAAAACCCAAAAACCAGTGAATAGAAGAGATATTCATGTATATGGGGAAATTATCAGAAAAAAACTATTTAAAGCGATCATCTCTGGAGGGTGGAATTAAAACTGATTTTTATTAATTTATTAATTTATTTAGACAGGTGTTTTCTTACTTTTTAAAAATTAATTAATTAATTTGACACAGAGAAAGAGAGTGAGAGAGGGAGAGAGAGCATCCAAGCAGACTCCCCACTGGGCATGGAGCCCCAAGCAGGGCTCCATCCCAGGATCCGGAGATCATGAATGGGGCCGAAAGCAAGAGTCAGCCGTTACCCAGCTGAGCTACCCAGGTGTCCCAAGACCGAGTTTTATTTTTGAGTTTGTATGTTTCTTGACTTTTTCAAACTTTCTACAATTAATCTACAAACTGTATAACGAGAGAAAAAATATAGATAAATATATATATGCCCATGGTGGCAGGTGGAATGGGTGAAGATGAGGGTTAAGACAAAATCATTAAAAATGACAAGTAACCCTTTTCAAAGATATTCATTTTAACACAGTCTAAAAACTTAAGCCTGGAGGAAGCTTGTTTGGAACCTGACTTGAAAGAAACCACATCTTCAGAGCCTAAAGTTTACTTATGTTAATGTGTATTGACTAAAGCCAAGAAAAAAAAAAAAGTTTCTTAGAAATGGGAAAAAGAAAATTTTCCCCAAGTCTCATCTCTTGTAGTGGAGATCCCCCTCTGAGCTCGCTCTGTTAGAAACCACAGGCTTTCACCAATCCCACTGGAAGTCCTCTGTGCTAAACCTGAGGACAGTCAATTGAGATAAAAGGAAACATTCCTGCTCAGCATTACAAAGGGGATAATGCCACTTAAAATTTCAGAAGCTTAAACAAACCTCCTGAGTTGTAGGAATTTAGAGAAATAGAAGGTCAGCATTGTTCTGCCATCTCCACCCCACCCCCGCCCCTACCACCAAAACATGAACCTCTGTTTTCTCTACCATGGATTGGCCATCTCCACATTTCCTAACTGGAAACAACAGAAATGTACAAGAACACACACGTCCACCTGCAAGACTGGTCCCAGATGGACAAGAGAAACACGCTACATGGGCCAGACTCATAAAGCACATTAGCTACGTTTAGACAGCCTATGCTACCTTGTATGTTTAAGTATTTTTTTTAATCTAGCAGTACATGGATTTATTTTTCCCTAAACGACTCCATCTAAATTCAAGATATGCTGCATGTTTTAAAAACCCCAAATTGCTCTCTGCTTTTTGCCTCTAAGCTCATCCTCCAATTTTAGGAGATTCACTGTCAACAGTAGCCAAAACAACTGCCAATTAAAGTTGGCATCGTTGCAAGCTTTCTTAAATGACATAATGAATGCCCTTGCCAGGTACTCTGGAAGATTTTTTTTTTTTTCAGTTTTGTTTCTCTGTTTTTCATTAATTGCTACTCAAATTGCTCTTCAATATTCTTTTTTTTTTTTCTGAACTTAGTGCCAAGAAAACCAAACGTGGCCTGTTGAAGGAAACCGTGGTACCAGAAGTCTGCTACAAGCCCGTTCATGTCAGGTGTAGGACGCACTTAGCCTAGAAATCCCGCATTCCCTGTCGTTTTCAGGAAACCCATCCCAAACCACAGCACTGAAGCTGGTTACACTTCTTAAACTTCGCAATGCCCCGTTTCTGATGAATATAGTAATTTTAGATTCATTCTAACCCTCACACGGTGATCTTGGTCTTGTTTCTTTGGGTTTTTTTTTTTTGCAATGACAACTGTGACTGTGGGCTGTCCTTCTGCTATCACCTTCCCTGGAAGAGAGCAGGATGCTACAATGCTTCAGCTGTTGATAACCTGGGGCTTCCCTGGTTCTTCCTGAATTTCACCATTTTTAAAGGGCTAGAAATAGAAAATTTCTGCCAAAGAGGGTTTTAAAAGGAGATGGGAAAATAACCACCTGAACCAGCCAATAGTAGTTGAGGTAGGATTGTCTACGGGAGATGCTGAATTTCTCCTAGACTTTTTCTTGAAGGAAACAGAGATATGTATTATTCTAAGAGGAGGTTTACATTATTGAATGTTCTTATTCATTTGGTATAATGCCCTCTATGGCATTTGGGGAAACGAATATATACCCCACAAGGCAGCAGAGATTATAAATAAGTAATGCCCTTCTATCAACCAAAACCTTGGAGAATCTTTCCAAATTTTGCAATGCATATTTTACTAATGGCCCTCACCAACTACCTCTAAAAAGAGAAATTAAGAGTAAGCCCTATAAATTAAAGAGTCCTGTTGCAAAACCAGCAGGCAAAAAAGAAAACTCCCCACAGTTCTAAGCATTAATTAGGAGGAACTATTAATGTCCTTCGAGCATACTAACATATACTAAGGAACAGGAAGAATTTTAACTTGAAAAATTAAAAAGTTGCTTCGTACGTGACTAGAGGATATCTTTTAGTAGGATATAATGTATGAGCAAAACTTGGACTATAACATTAACACTTAAAATAGCTCCACTAATTCTGGAAGGAGCCAAGCATGGAAAACTTTTGACGGTAGGATCAGGGAACCTTTGGAATGAGAAGAATTTGATGACCCAGGTGATCAATCACTGAAGAATTCAGAGCCTAAAGGAAAATCATCTTTCACTTGCTGCACACAAATGCCTCAATCCCTTCCCACTGGCTGGCAGACTATGATCTGACTTAACACAGGCCTGTTAATTCCCTCTCTGACCCGAGTTGCCCCTCACCTCCCATTCACATGCCTGCCCCACCCCGCTTGCCCTCCCTTGCCATGGTCTAGCCACGTCAGAGCACTCGCCAGCTCCCGCAAAGCCTCATGCTCTTTGCCTGCATTGCTGTTCTGCAGGCCCCACAGTACCCACAGAGACCCCGATTTTTCTGGCTCAATGCCTATTCAAAGGGTCAGACTCTTTTCAACCCAAATTTTTTGACATGGTATATGCATCACCTGTGGGTCCTAGTATGCTGACTTTCGGTACTGTTTGTTTCTTCTTCCGTCAATGAACATACGTTACCTTTGTAATCCCACAAGAGGGAAAGGGGTATGAAACTACAAAGATTCAAATGAACACTTTTCCATATCTCTATTGAGTTTAATAAACTCAACTGAGGGGAGTCTCTTTTTCCTACACCAGATCAGGTATCCATCCTCTCTACTCCTATGGCACCCTCTATCATGATAAACACCCAGACTATGTATCACGATATATTATAATTGACTATTGTTTACAACTTTTTCTTCACTGGCTCAGGGGTCAGCAAACTACAGCCTGTCGGCCCCGTATGGCCCTTCCACCTGTTCTATAAATAAAGTTTTATTGGAACACAGCCACACTCATTCAGGTACATATGGTCTTTGGCTGCTTAGGCACCACCACTGCTTATGTAGAGTTGAGTAGTTACAATAGAGACCTTATGGCCTGCAAAGCTGAAAATACTTATCATTTGGCCCTTCACAGTTAAAGCTCACAAACCCTGGAACTAGACTGTGAGTCCCTGGAAGAAAGACACCGTGTTTTATCTCTATGATCCTAGTCTCCAGGCTAATGTCTGGAAGGGAGAAGGTACAAAGGTACATCCTCAGGCAGGAACTCCCATTCCCAGAAGTCAAAATGTTTTTTGGGTTTGCTTGTGTTCATGGTGCCATGCACCTCCTAATCCTTTTTTCTTCTGGGATCATTTCTTCAAATATAATTTAATTTAAAAAATTAATACATAATTATTACATAAAATTTATACAGGCAGTATAGTTTTAAATGTTTCCGCTTACCTTTCCATTATTAGCAATTTTCCTCCAGGGAAAGATCATTCTAGTTTTATTATAAAAACCAATAGAATAAGTGGGTATATGAGAAATTTGTTTAAACAATGAATAATTCTCTTAATAGAGCAAATCTATTATATAAATTCAATACTTTTTTTTTTTAAGATTGTATTTATTTGTCAGAGAGAGAGAGAGAGTGAAAGAGCACAAACAGGGGGAGTGGCAGGCAGAGGGAGAAGTGGGCTCCCGGCTAAGCAAGGAGCCCAATGCAGGACTCAATCCCAGGACCCTGGGATCATGACCTGAGCCAAAGGCAGCCGCTTAACAGACTGAGCCACCCAGGCGTCCTAGGCACCATTCTAAGAAGAAAGGAACTAACATTTGTTAATTACCTACCATTGTCTAGCACTCTGCTAACTGCTCTCATGAGCCTCTCATTCAGGCATCAAAATGATCCTACAACATGGGTATTATTATCATTGTGCCCATTTTACAGACGAAGAAACCAAGGACAAGAGAGGTAAAGCAACTGGTGGAAGGTCAAATAGCTCTTCAATAGGAGATTCTAAATCCCTGTCTGGTGAAAACTCCTATTCTTTCCCTCCCCATAAACTCAAAGAAACATCTCTGGTTCATGCAAATAAAAACAATTCCGTGGTTTATATTACCTTGCCATGGGTTATACAGCATTTGTCTTGCTGAGGCTACAAGACTTCCCGTACATGGAAGAACAGTACGGTAGCGCAAGTAGGACAGACTTTGGTGTTATTTCGTCGTTACGGTGACTTAACAAAAATAACCTGTAAAGAGCCTGTGAATAGCAGGTGCTTCATAAACAGTGGCAGAAAATAAGAATATCCCAGTGTCTTTATTTTTCATAGAAAATGTTAGCATCAAAATGCTGGGAAACGCCAAGGTCAACATTCTAATTGAGACCAAATCTTGGGCTTCCTATCCAACAGTCATCTTCTTTATAATGAATGAATCAGAGGAGTTGCAAAGCTAACCCAGCCCTTCTCCTGCTCCGACACTGTTCTCACCATCTTGAAAGGACATGAATATTTGGTGCACGGGTCTCTTCAAAAAGGATGTTTTTGTTTCCTCTGACTCAGACTGGAAGGCAGGACAACTGTGAATGGAAGGATCACCTTTTCCGTGAAGACAGTCAACACCCCCTCCCCAACAGAGGGCACAGAGCCCTCGCCCTGTACCTGGCCTACATCCCCTCCCCGCTTACTGAGCCCGACAAATGGTTGAAGGAGAGCAGAGCACAACTAACATTTTGAATTTTTACTGATCTGACCTTTGTCTTCATTGCACTTGGGCTGAGCTGTAGTTTACCATTATCCCTGAGGAAGAGCATCGGAGGATAAATATGAGCCTGGAGGTTGAAACTTATAACCTAACGTGGGGGCTGAGCCCAGGCCCCAAATGGGACTGCTGGGAGCTGGCGAATGGTTGAGAGCAGATTCCAAGTCAGAGGGAACTGACTTTCTCGTTTTGCCTTCTGATACTCATGGGACCCTGTCCCCTCTTAGGGCCTGAGTTGCAACGTGTGATATGGGGGTCACAAAACCTATGAGGTCGCTTTCCTAGGAGTCCAAATCCTATAAAGACTGTGTCTAGTATAGTAACAGGCACAAGGTGATTAGCACTCATTAATTCTGTCGCTTCAGCAGCTCCGCAGGGCTGCTGTCTGTTGGTAAGTAACATCTGAATGTGAGAGGGATAAAGCTACTTTCAAAAAGGCTTTTGAATTTACAGTCTGCCTTATTCATCAGGCAGACTAAGGATCCAAAAGAAGGTATTTTTACCAGTTGTGCGTCTTGTCTGCCTAGCCAGCACCAGCACGGAGAGTGGGAGAGGCCAGGAGAGAAGCTGCCCCTGGGTGGGACCCTGGGAGGGAGAAGGTTATATTCCCAGCTGGGGAGGAACCGCCCAGAGACCGGGCACAGGTCGGCACAGGGGTTCTGCGTGCTCACCAAGTCCTCCACTAGACCTCAGGAAGCAACGCCCTTCACCTTGACCTCTTCTGCAGCCTACAGGAACAGCAACACAGCACCGGGTCCCAGACTCCACAGTCATTTATTAGATAGACTATTTCTCTGACCAAAAGGAGAAAAAGCAACAGAAGACACCATTCTACCCAAAATGGTGTTTACATTTTTTTCCCTTGAACTATTAATCTCCTAAAAACACTGGGCTGAACTGGCAACGTGACAGCAAAATGTGACTATGCAGTTCGTCTCCTCAGCTGCCCAGAGCTCAGCAGGGAGCACGGACGCGCAGAGACACCCCAGGGGGGTGTGGCGAGAAGTGGGGGTGCCGTCCTACTCGGGTGGGACGGTGAGGAGAGGGCCCCTCGCCTTCGACTGCGGGTGTCTCTGGCATCCTGGGCACGAGTTCACTGGCAGTCAGTTCTCCAAGCCCCTGCCTTCAACAAATCTCCAAAGCATCCTTAAGTCCAAGCTAGAATCATCTCCAGAGGGTACCGTTTGCGAGAATCAATTCTGAAGACAGATCGCAGGAGCCCGCAGAGGTGCGGGAGAGGGGAATGGAGAACATGCCAGCCAGTCTGAACCTCAGCAGGAGGAGAGAGGGGAACAGGGACTCTTTCAAGCCAAAGTAGCTGCAAAGTGACGAAGCTGTGGTTCCAGGTGGTCTCCCAATAGTGCTCTACGGTGGCTTCCCTGGATGTCCTCCGCCCTCTTCACGCTGCGGCACGGTCAGAATGACACAAGATTGAAGGCTGATGACGGGCCCCGGGCTGGTGAGCTCCAGAGAGTCACCCTTCAGCTGCTAGCGGACTAGAATGACCGCACCCAGGAACTTGTCACTAGAAGCCCCTTCCGGTGAACACAGTAAGCAGCTGTTCTGCTCCCAGTGACCCTCCAAAGATGGGGGTCTTCCTGCTGTAGCACTAACCGCACTCAGTGTTTGGAGTTTCGGGAGCCCGGCCTGGCTCAGCTGAGGGGGGCACCTCAATTCCACGCCAGCCCAAGGCAGGCTCTGAAAAGGTACAATTCAGACAACCCACATTAATATTCTCCACAAACAGCTGATTCGACAGGGCGGCCTTTATGAAGCTTGCCCCGGGTCAACAAAGTCCACTCATTAGGTATTCTCCATTCTTGCTCCCTCTCTAAGGCGGACAGGAAGCAAAAGATGAGATAAAGTGAATGGCCCGTAAATGAAACCCTGCCCTGTCCCGAGCTCCCGTGTACCGCTGCACCTTTAAAAGCATTCACCTCTGAGTCAGCAGCTGAAGCATCTTCTCGAGGCAGCATGGCCGTCAGGGCACCGGTAGGTGTGCCTCTCAGAAAGGAAATCAATGGTCACAGAATGCATGGTGACATCCAGTTAAACAAAGGGAAGCCGGGGTCTCATTTGCAGGATTTCTTAGAGCCTTGATTCTGTTAACATGCATCATGAATTCTGAAGACGGGGGATCTGCATGTGGCCCTTCCCAAACTTATTTGACCTTGGAAACCTCCCTCCCCTTTAGAGGGTATATTTTTGGACCGCAGAATAGGAGAGATGTTGTCATGCATACTTTGTGTGCTCTTCCCCACCTACTGTCTGATCACAATGAAATTCCAACACATGACAATTCTAGGATTTTTAAGGTCAGAGAACAGCCGTCAGCCCTGGCAATCAGCATGAGGGGAGGTGGGGTGCTGGCCAAGTGAAGCCAAGGACATGGAAAGCCTGAGCATCAAGGAGGGCACGTGATGGAATGAGTGCTAGGTATTGTATGGAACGGAGGAGTCACAGAGCTCCACCTCTGAAACTAATCATGCACTACATGTTAATCAACTGAATTTAAATTAAAAATTAGAAGAAAAAAGAAAGCAAGCATAGGGATTTATTTTCTACTTTCCATCAGAGAAAATAAAAGTGATAACTATTTCCCTCTGTCTTTGCAAAAGATTATAAAAGCTAATTGGTAACAGATGGACAAACATTAAGCACTCCTAGGAAATGATAGGCAAAAGGTCAATCGCAGCAAGAGAAAAATCAGCTGTGTAGGACTCAGCCCCCTTGAAAAGCCAGGTAACTGCCCTGCTTGTCCCCATTCCTCCTGTAGGAGGGCACCCCGTCATCAGCCCACGTCCAGGGACAATGTACTCTACAAGAAAATGCAGACCCTCTCATTCTTTAAAAAGTAGTCTACTGACCCCAGAGAAGCAGAGTTTGAGTTGGGCAAGATGAAAAAGTTCTGGAGAAGTGTGGTGGGGACAGAGGCACAATAATGTGAACAATGTCACCAAACGATGTACTTAAAAATGGTTAAAATGGTAAATTCTATTTTATGTGTATTTTACTGCAATTTTTAAAAAGTGTTGTGGTGGGTTTTTTTTAGGGTATCTTCAAGTCTTAGCTTGAACTGTTCAATTCTATTCCAGGTCTATCAGTGACAAACCCAAGACGTGGAACGGGGGAAATGGGCTCCTCAGGGGTCCATGTCATTTAAACACAGGTGGCGTGATTGCATGGAAGAGAAGCCCAAAGTAAGATGTAAGCAGAAAGGACTGGAGCATCCCCTTCTGGTGTATTCTCAGTCCTGTGGATGATAATCTCAAGAAAATCTGCAAGGTACAGACCCCTGTGCGTGGCATCCTCTAACCACCAGAGTGATCATACCTTGCAGCGAGATAGCCTTTGTCCTCAAACTTGCCCATGAGTGGAAGGGTAGGACAGAAAATTCCTCTCCAAAAAAGGAATAGTGACCGACATTCCTATGTCATACAGTCACCTGCGTCCCTCAACCTTTGCCTTCAACCTCACATGATGTTCATGGGGCACCTGGGTGGCTCAGTGGGTTAAAGCCTCTGCCTTCGGCTCAGGTCATGATCCCAGGACCTGGGATCAAGCCCTGCATCGGGCTCTCTGCTCCGCAGGGATCCTGCTTCCTCCTCTCTCTCTGCCTACCTCTCTGCCTACTTGTGATCTCTATCTGTCAAATAAATAAATAAAATATTTTAAAAAAACAACAAAAACCTCACATGATGTTCAAAGCAGGTCACCCCAAGCTCTCAGGTCCTGCCCTCGCCTAAGTAGGTTTTCCTTCTCTTTTTGAATCCCTGTCTCACAGCCAGCAACCGGTCTAGGCCCACAGGGAGCTCATCCACGGGTCAGAGGATGGCAGAGCTGCAAGATTTAAGCACTCTTTGTCACTCACCTACCAAGTGCCACACCCCTGGGGAAATAATAGGGCAGGAAGCGCAGTCCCTGCTCGTGAGGGTTTAGAGTCTAAGAGTGGAAACTGGCCAGGAATAAAAATGACAGCTCTGAGAAGGGAAGGGCCATGATGGCAGACGTCCTACAGGTCCTGGGACAGTGCATCAGATGGTCAAGTTCCCATTTTTCATCTCGACTTCCTTCCATGAACTGTGCCAGCCCTGGTCAGGCATGGGGCTCTGGGAGAGCGAGACAGCTGCACTGGGAGACAGCAGAAGTGTGGGGCAGGAGGGACAGCCACGCCCAGGCCAGACACAGAGGTGGAGATGAAGGGGTGGCGAGCAAGGGGGCAGGTCCCACAGGGGCCTTTTGTGCCATGTTACAGATTTTAGATGCAATTAGAATGTTAACCAAAAGCAAACCTTCTTTTAGCTTTTGCTCGATGCTCCTGTTGTTAGAAATACCTGATTAAGGATCTCAGCCTTTGGGAGGGAGACCACTAAATCCCTGCCCCCTGGACCTTCAAGGGGTGGGGTGGGGGGAGTAAAGCCTTTCAAAACAGCCTACCTGTGGTGGGCGTGTGGGTTGCAGGCTGTTGATCAGTCACTGACGAACAGCTCTGAAGACCTGGATGGACCCGAAAAGGAGGAGGGCTGACCCCATCAGTCATTTATACCATGGTGTGAACTGCTTTCATGTCTCAGCTGAGACAGCTGCGCAGGATGTTTTAGGGAGTAGGAACAGAGAGGGAAATTCTGAGAACCAGAACATATAAGGGGACCTAGGAAATGGACCTCAATGAGGAGCAGTTCACTAACCTGGAGACGAGGTGGAGCTAAAGGAAGAGGCTTTCTCAAAGCGAGAACTTGGGGTATCGGCTGGCTGGCCACATGCCATGAAGGTGGCCATTTGCCAGGGCTGATATCAGGGACGCCCAGTGACCTTCCATACTTCCGGTTTCAAAGGTCTAAAGGTAATGGCTGGGACAGTGCCATCAGCCACCCGACTGACACATGAGCAGAGCTGACTGCATGACGGCCTTCCCAGCTCTGGTGGGAGCTCCTTGCAGAAGAGGACTCAAGATACACCCTCTGCTGAGAGGTCTCAGGCATCAGTCATTTCATGTGATGCCCACAAAGTGTCATCCCCACCTTGGCAGTTAGGTTCCCAGAGGCTAAGGAACTGCCAGTGTCTCACAGAGGTGAAGAGGTAACACCAGAATTTAGACCCGGGTCTTCCGCACTCAGCCCCAGGCTGACTACCCCCCACCTTGCCTCTCTGTGCAGCACCCTGAGCAGGATGCCGGGTCTCTGCTACACGCACCCTTAACTCCTCCCAACCACTCAGTGCTGGGAGCCCATGAAAAAGCCCATTTTAAAGTCATGAAATGATTTAATGATTAAAATAATTTAAAAATGAAAGACACTTTAGAGAAATGTCTTTTTTTTTTTTTTTTTTCCAATCATGGAACTGCTTTTGCAAAACCTAAAGGGACCAAGCTTCTTTGCTCCTGTTCAAAAAGGCTGTTCAAAGCACTAAATACCCAAACGGAAGGAGAACCTTCTGCTTGGGCTCAAGTCCCTTCAACAGCCGTCATGATCAATGAGCCGGGATGCTGAACACGCTGGGGGTCTCCAACCTCTAAACTGTTAGTCACTGAAAGTTCATCACTGGTTGCTTAACCTGCCTTAAAAAAACGCAGTTCATCGTGGGATGACATGTATGCACAAGCATAGACATGGTTCTTGACAAAATGCAGGCTGATTCGCAAACACAGAAAGATGTAAAAACCCTATGGAAAACACCACATCTTCGTATGTTTAAAAATGGTCGGAAATGTCTGCCTACATTTCATGGCTTCCTTTAAGGTTTCTAGACAGGAGGTGACAGATTGGGAGGGCTGACTCTCCCCCTCTCATTCCCTTGGCCCTGTTGAGAAATAGCCCTCAAATTCCCTCTTTAATCCAATGAAGGAACAAACAGGATTCTGTAGGGCAGGCTCCATCAGAAAAGAATTCCGCTTGGCCCGGGGTCCCTACAAACAGGGCCCTTGGCACTGTTTGCCTTCAGCCATGGGCTGCTTGATAGGTGCACCCCGGGTTTTGTTTGGGGTTCGCTCCAAATGTTCTTTAACCCTTGAGCTATCCACTCTTGCAAGGCATACCTGGGTCATTTTTTCTAAATTTATTTGAGAGACAGCATGAGTGGGGTTGGGGGTGGGGTGTGGGTAGAAGGAGAAGCAGCCTCCCCACTGAGCAGAGAGTCTGACATGGGGCTTGATCCCAGGACCCTGAGACCATGACCCGAGCAGAAGGCAGACACCTAACCAACTGAGCCACCCAGGCACCCTACCTGGGTCTTCTTCAAGAGAGGAAGAAGGAGGTTCTCACCAAGGTCCCACCAGCAGGAGGGAGCTACAAAATAGGCAGGAAGTCCTGGCTGCTTGCAGGGACTTTGTATCACAGGAGATAGGATGAAACTACAGATGACTTTTGAACAATGCAGGGGGTAGGGGTGCTGACCCCCACCCCTGCCACCCCATGCAGTGGAAAATCCACATCTAACTTTGGTAGGGAAACTATATCGAGATTCCCACCCCATAGGGATGGCAGCTACCAGCCCCCCTTACAGGTACCCTGTCACTCTAGCTTCTACCCTTAAAAAGAAAAGACAAAGAAGGAACCTTACCCAGATTATCAACAAGTCAAGATTTTCTCACTAGCTGATCTGATTCTGTCAATCAACTTTTAAACATTAGAGCTAAAAAGGGAGTAAAGACCGGAAAGGATGTATCAGATTTTAATGTTCACGGCAGTCTGTGTGTCACAGCCACAAGCAGGAAACAACGCACAGGTCCATCAACAGGTGAGGAGAGAAACAAAACGTGGCGCGCATGTGCAGGGGGACACTGTGTGGCCATGGAAGGGAGTGACTGCGGTTTACAACAGAACCCAGACCCAGACGAATCCCAAAGATGCTGCTGGGGGAAGCAGCAGACACAGAAGCCTGCACGCTGTGTGATTCCATGTCTGTGACGTTCTGCACCAGGCAAAGCTGAGCTCTGGGGCTGGGAAAGAAAACAGCAGCTGCCTGTGGGGGTGAGCTCATAGGAGGGGCATGAGGGGATCGAATGGGGTGAAGGCAATGTTCTAGATCTTCGTTTAGATGGTGGCTACTGGGTGGAACAGGGGTTGAAGCCCACTAAACTATACACTTAAAATCTGTGCCTTTTACCGACATGTTAATGATACCTCCATTTGCAAAAATCTGGGAAATGGTTTTAAATGGGTCTCCAAAGACGAGACAGAAATACCCAACTGATTGGGGCTTCACGGCTCCTTCCTCTGCCAGTTCTCGGGACGCAGGCAGCAAAGGGGAAGGAGCCGTGCGGGGCGCCCACCATTCGCTGAGGGCGAATCTCAGCTCCATTCACCGCAAGGAGGGGAGGCGTCTGCACATACTTTCCCTTCTGCCCAAGCAGATCTCTAGGCCAAGCACTCAGAATAGACAGCGAATGACTCGCACAGTTGCTATTTCAAGGCCTGAGTTTCTTGACAAATGTGGTTATGGGCTGTCCCTCAGTTCAAAACAAGAGCATTATTGTAACTGTATCAAAGGCAAACAAAACAGGAGCCCTACCCTGGGTTTACGAAGTCCTCCCTAGAAACGCAGGGCTAGCAGCACCCTGGGAAGGCGCTCCGGGCGTGCCCACCAGCAGAATGCCCGGCTCCTGCAGTGCTGCCCCAGGGGGACCCGGAATGCAGACCCTCAGGGACCCAAATCCCGCCCCCGCCACTTTGCTCTGCTGGGTCTGTGTAGCCACGTTCTTTAAGCCTCTCCGAATGCCAAATTCCCTCAGTGGTGACACGTGGGGGACACTGTGCCCCGTAATCCTGCCACAGCCTCCTGGTCCTCCTCCTTCCCCTCCCGCCATCCTCGTGACATGCCCCACACGCCCTCCCACCCTGTCCATGACCCCCTCTTCTCGGCACCTGCCCCCTTCGGTCACCCCCTGGATTCCAACAGTAGATACCATAGATAGAAAGCCCTATTCTTGCACAACTCAGGTGAAAGACAGAATCACCATGTTCCCGCGATTCGAACCTCCCTCCTCTTCCCTGAAAGGACTCTGTTGTGGGCTGAACTGTGTACCCCTAACATGTTCTGGTGAAATCCTACCTCTGTTGCCACAGAACCTGACCTCGTCGGCAGACAGGGTCTTCGCAGAGGTAATCAAGTTCAAATGACATCATTAAAGTGGGCCCCAACCCAGTATGAATGGGGTCCCTGGGAAAAGGGTCAATTCGAACACAGAGACACTGACGTTGGGAGACGATGTGAGGACAGGAAGACAGGGAGAAGGCCACATGAAGGTGGAGATCGGGGTGAGGCATTTACGAAGCAAGGAACACCAAAGATTGTGGCAACCACCAGAAGCCAGGAGAGGCCTGAAACAGACTGTCCCCCCGGCCCTTGGAAGGAACCCATCCCAGCAACAACTTGATTTCAGATCCCCCTGGATGCTTCGTGCCTTCCCACCTGCCTTTGTCTGATATACCAGCGTGATCTCTTCCCTTTCCTACACACCTGGTTGGGGTCCCACAATCAGCAGCACAGGCACTCAGCACCGTCCCCTCATCTCCTCCAGCGCAGCCAGCTTTGTCCTCTGAAAGCATGGCATGGGGCGGATGGAGGGCGCGCAGATGCTGGAGCTGGGGTGACACTGTAGGGGAGTGATGCACTGTAGGGTGCTGATTTCTCTGATTGTAATAGTGTGTCCCTGGCCAAGTTTCTTTGCCTCTTCACCTCCGTTTCCTCACCTGGCGGAGACATTGCAAACAGAGCCACTTCACTGGCTTATCCCAAGGGTGAAACACACAGCCTGCTCAAGGGAGCCTGTACTCGACGGGTATACGAAGGGCACCTGGGGAAGGTCGTGCTCAAAATCCTTCAATACCCTCCATCACCTGCCAAAGTCCAGACTCCTCGGCAGAGAGCAATGGGCTGTGCTGGTCATTCCCAATGCCTCTTCTTGCCAGAACGCAGCTGTGCAGGCACTCTCCTCCCATGTGACTCAGGGTCAGGTGGCCCATCCCTAGCACGCACATGGCATCACCCAGTGAGGGGTGTTGGTCCAGGGACTGGTGTGCGGGGAGACAGGGTCCACAAGAGAGGAGGACTCATGTACCATGCTCAAGGAGAAGGTGGCCGTTCCCTCTCCTTTGAGTCACAAGGGGGCAGAGGGTAGCAAATAACCAGGTGTCATAGGAAGCCACCTTGCCATTACAATGGACCAGCGTCTGTTATGGGCTGAGTTGTACCCCCTCAAAATACATCTGCTGAAGTCCTAGCCCCCGGTTCCTCAGAACATGATGCATTTGGAGAAAGAGTTTGTACAGAGATTTAAGTTAAAATGAGGTCATTGACCAGCATCCTTATAAGAGGAGATGAGGACACAGACACGTGCAGAGGACAGACCACATGAAGACACAGGGAGAAGGCCATCTGCAAGCCAAGGAGAGAGGCCTCAGAAGGAACCAACCTGCCAACCCCTTGATCTTGGACTGACAGCCTCCAGAACCATGAGGAGTAAATTCTGTCATTTAAGCCCCCCAGTCTGTGGTACAGACTAATAATACAGCATTAGAATGAACCAGTGCTAAAGAAGGCCTAGAGGCATGCAGGGGAGCCTATCCTCTCTCTGGACTTCCAGAAACAGCACAGGTATTGCTGTCTATATTTTTAAGCCCATTTGATCTGAGTTTCTTCTGCGATGTGCAGCAGAACCCTCCAAGCTTTCAAACCCTTTCCAACACTGTACGTTCTCCCCTCCTAACCGAAAACAAGTGCTCCCCCCCCGCCCCCGCCTCCTTCCGCAGTACTCACATTCCCACGCATACCTGCTCTTCCTCTAAACCACTCTTTGGCTCCCTGCTCCCTGCTTCCTGCCTCCCTCTGCCTGTCTCTGCCTCCAGGGACCACCCTTCTCCAAGGCACACCTCATGGCTCCTTCTCCCCTGTAGCTCCAGCACGTGCCTGAATACGACACACTACTCTGCACTTTTCCTGTGGGCTATCTTCCCTGAATATGCTTTTAACTATATGAGATTAGACCACGATAGTCACTAGACAGATTCAAAGAGATCAATAAAGAAAGACTGCTGTGTGTCACTGCCTCCCCAGACTAAAGGAGAAAATGCCTTCTGCAGATTTAAAAACCTATTTTCAGTATGATAAACTATGAGTTTTAAATTCCCTGGTAACCTTCTGCCTGTCCAAGGTCATTCCAGTTTCCCCCAAAATTGCTTTTGGAGATGAGATTCATAATCGAGGTCACAGTTTTCCTTTTCACCATCCCTCCTGTTAGTCACTTATCTGAGATTCTGTCAAGAAAGAACTAGAATTATAAATGGGGAAGAATCCAATGGCAGAGGAGAGATTAATTAAAGAAAGAAGCCACTGCTTATACTTAAACCACAATTCAGTTTGATCCAAACCCCGTATCAGCAGATACACAAAACCAAAAATAAAACAAAAACAAAACCCCGAACACCTTCACAGCCTAGATGATACCCATATTTAGAAAGCTGTTTCATACGGGACTTCCCAGAAAAACTTCCCAATAAAACTTCTATGAAATAATACCTTGGAACACAGAGGATTTGATGACTCACCACACAGTATGGCTCCAGAAACAAGGAGACACATTACCTTCCTGCATTAACTACCTCCCACCGGATGGCCTCAAGCTGAAGCATCTTTATTTACTACTTGGAAGTTCCTTCTGAGAGCCAGGTCAGACCCTCTGGCCAGCCCCAGGACACACAGCTCTCGGACCCTCTGTGGCCCTTGATAGTTCTTTATTAGATACCAAGGATAGCGAGCACAAACTCCCAAAAAGTAATACAAGTGAGTGGGACGGACAGATGATGCCACGAACATGTAAGGAAGGAAAGGTCCCGTGGGGAAGTGCTGAGGCTGCCTGGGCCTGTAGCTGCCTGAGGGCGGCAGGGGGAGGCTGCCTTAGCTTAATGAAGGGGGCGCCTCCCCAGCGGACACTGCACACGCTTACTTTCACACGCGCTAGCCCCGAGCACGGGTCCATGTCACATCAGGACCGCTGCAGGTTCACCGCCCGTGCCCAAGGGAGCGGTCAACCCCGCTCTGTTACTCAGCGAGTGTAAACAGTGCTTATGTTTGATTCTGAACTCTTGCGGTTCTTGGTGTCTGTGTCCCCCAGGGGGTTTCTCGTTTCCTGCTGCTGAAAACATGATCAAACCACCTTAATGGGAATTAATTATGGAAAAGGCTAGTCCGAATTAGAGACATTTTGAAAATAAATACCTTTTACTTCCAAATAAATGTTTCCTTTTCAAGTAATTAACCATTATTCCAAGCCAAGGTTCAAAGGACCTACTTTAATGAGTGACCTGGTCATTAGCAACATTCATTTGTACATAAATATGCTAGGACAGCATTTCATAATGTGCTTCCCTAGGTAGGCTAAATGTGTCCGCTGACACTTGGTTTACACCATTTATGCGTTCAGCAAACCCTTGTTCACGGAGGGCAAAGGGGCCCTGGCTGCGCCGTGATGATTCCCGGTGTGATGAATCATCCTCCTAGAGCTCCCGAGCCCACATACCAATGCTCCCCCCGTGGGCTACAGAGGGGCCAAGGCCTCACCCGGGCTGACCCCAGCCATCTGTTGGGTATGGTCAGAACATACAGTGAACTGCGGTGTCAGCCTCGACCAGGGTTTCTCAAACTTGGTGTGCTCTACGGGGTCGTACTTTGCTGTGGGGGCTGTCCAGTGCATTGTGGGATATTCAGCAGCACCCTGGTCCCCACCCATGGGATGCCAGTAGCATCCCAATTGGCTGTGAGGACAACAAATGTTGCCAGACACTGCCCAATGCCCCCTGGGGGGCGGATTATACCTCCCAGAAATCACTGCATGAACTTTTTTAACCAACTGATGCCTGGGTTCCAGATTCCAAAAGCTCCCAGGTGACTCTACGAGCTCCAGCCACGGCTACTGCAATCCTAGATTCACACCAGTTCGGTATGTCACCTTCATGAGCAGAGAAGGCCCCGGGACTGAAAGTTCTGAAAAAAGATGACTTAAAGTCAACATATAACCCATTCCAGAGCCCAGTAGGAATTCAAGTCTGACTAGCTGCTATTTCTTAGTTTTCAATAAACGCACTGGAATTTGACTTTAGGTCTGAGTCACCTGTCCTCTTCCTTTTCTTGTCATCCTAGAATTAAGTCACCTCACCTTGCCAGGTGAGAGTCACAGTAACGGCCCCCTCCCTATTTACCTTTGCCATTGGAGAAATGTTAATTGAGTGCCAATGAGATCCAGGAGCTGAGGACACAGATCTGGGCCCGGAAAGCAGGGGCAGAGGATTGGGGTGGGGGAATAGGGAGCCAGGAAAGGCTTTAGGGAGGTGATGGGATGATGGGGAAAGCAGGTGGATTCTGGATTGAAGGAGAACCGCTTGCAAAGGTCAAGTGTTGTTTGAGAAACCGGAGGCTGGAGCACAGGGTCCCTGCACGGCCGTGATGGGGGACCATGCAGGAGATGCCGGCAGGGTGCAGACAGACATACAGGAACCTTGAAAACAGCCAACCAGACCCAACTTCATCCGGAAGGTCATGGATCTGAAGCAGGGAAGTAAAAAAAGCTTCTCATCATCAATTTAGGATCAAAAACACTGGGATTTGAGGTAAGGGGGGTGGATAAGATCAGGGGCCAGATGAGAGGTCTGGTCTAGCGGGTAACCGAACACAGAGCTAGGGCTCTGAGGAGACATCCGGCTTACAGATGAAGATCGCAGCTGCACTACTCAGGGTGCAAGCCGGAACTCGGATATATGGGCTGAACTCTGTCCCCTTGCCCAAAAAACCCAACCCTCCCCCCGCCCCCGCAAACTCTCAAATGTTGAGTCCCGACTCTTCGTATCTCAGAATGTGACTGTGTTTGGAGATGGGGCCTTTACAGAGGTAATTAACTTAAAAAGGAGGTAATTGGGATGGGCCTTGTTGGACTGGTATCTTTGTAAAAAGAGACTAGACCACAGGTGCACACAGAGGGAAGCCCGCGTGAGGACAAGGGAGAAGACGGCATGCATAAGCCATGGAGGGAGGCCTCAGAAGGACCAGCCCTGCCAACACTTGATCTTACACTTCCAGCTCTTAGATCCGAGAGGAACCAAATGTCTGTCAGCCCCCACCCCCACCCCGTCTGTGGTACTTGTTACGCAGCCCGAGCTGACGGAGACTCTGGGGAACCATCTGAAGGCAGCAGATGGTGGAAAGGATTCCCAAAAGAGAAGAGCAACCAGGGGAGCACAAGAAAAATCTGGAAAAGCAGCCTCCCCCCATCCCAAGGAGAGAGTCAAGGACTGAGCAGTCACTGCCAACACCACGCAGAGGCTGACCGTGACCGAGATCACTAAAGCAGTCCCGGGGATCTGACATCAGGCAAGCTGACACCATCTGTGGCACAGAGGCCATGAGGCCCAGTGGGTAAGGTAGGGATGCTGGGCGAAGCCAGCAGCTCCCAACAGCACAGACACACAGACGGGGCGAGGGCCACAGCCCCTGGGACATGGCCACACTTGGGATGGGGGTTTGGCGAGAGTTCTCACAGAGGCCCACACCAACACATGTGCTCCAGGGGCAGCACATGGCAGCCAGACAGAAGCCAAGAGGCCTGCCATAGGGGTCCTGAGGACACCGTGCCACAAGGACCTAGCCTGGGCCTGGGGGTTCTTCTACCCTGCATCTCTACTCTCATTTCTCTGTTACAAACTTCAGATAACTCCTTGTCTACTGGGGAAACCCCACCGATCCCCAATGATGGACTGTGGGGGCCCGTGCAGTCGGACCCCAAGTTCTGCTGCAGGTATCTCCCTCCGCACCCCCCACTCATCCCTTCCCAGCCTTTGTCAGCTCCCCCACAGACAAAACCCTTTCCATCTTTCAAGACCCCAGCCCTCCTTTGGTGCCCAGCTCAAAGGCTATAGCACCCGGCTCCTCCTGCCCATGGTGGGAACTCCCAGAGCCCAGCACAGACCTTGTGGGCTTTCTTGGGCGTGGCCACCTCCGCACCCCACGCCCTCATCTCCCAGCCCTCATGCGCTCATCTCAGCTCATCCCACACTGGGCCTAGAATCCTCCACTTACCAACTGTCTTGGCTATACCATGAGCTCCTTCTTCAGGGCACAGACTATCTTCTGCCCACCTGTGTCACCCACCCAAGGTGGAGCAGAAGGCCTGCTTACAGAGTGGATGTTCTGACAGAAGGACCAGGGTTGGGCGCCACACGGGTGGCTCCAGAAATCACCTAACAGGGGAGGGATGAAGGGGTTGTACCCAATGGTCTTCAAAAAGTAGAACAACACCTGTGTCCACAGCAGCCTTATTTCTAATAGCCAAAAGGTGGAAGCATCCAGGGGTTCCTCAGTGGATGAATGGATAAACAAAATGCGGTCTATACATAGCATGGAATATAGTTCAGCCTTAAAAAGGAAGGAAATTCTGACACATGCTACCAGGTGGATGAATTCTGCTACGTAAAATAAGTCTATCAAGTCACAAAAGAACAAGTAGAATGGCTTCACTGATCTGAGGTCGCTGGAGTGCTCAGATCAGAGACAGAAAGTGGAATGGTGGTTGCCAGGAGCAGGGGGAGGGGCGGGGGCTGGGCACTTAGCGGTGAATGGGACAAAGTTTCAGTATGAAAAGATGAGAGAGTCCTGGAGATGGACAGTGGCGATGGGTGCACAGCACCGGGACTGTAGTTACTCCCACTCAACCGTACACTTCAACGTGGTTAAAATGGCACATTTTATGTTATGTGTATTTTACCACAATTAAAAAAAAAAACCTTTTAAAAAGTAGGACAAAAACTTTGTGTTCGCTGCAAACGCTCATGTATATTCATTGGAGAACAGTGGAGTTCCTCAGTATGTAACAATCAAGGGTGCCCAATTTGTAAAGCATCTTTTAAACACACAGAGAAAAAGCAGCTTTTAATCTAATCTGGGAGGAAACACTCTGTAGTGCAAATTACTATGCTGAGTGCATAGCCCATCCATAATTTAACACGACCACTGGGACGCCTGTGGCTGTTGTATGCCAGCATCATATCCTTTGCCCTTCTTCTTTAAATGATACTAAGAAATAAAGTGTGACTATTAGCTGGCAGAATTAAATTAGAGAAAGGACTGACCCTCCTCTCCGCTTAAAAAAAAAAAATGGCTGATAAACACTTAACTAGCATTCCCATGACTTAACATTCTTCACCACACATTCCTATGACTCAGCTGTTTGGTTCACTGCTCAGATAAGTAAACCAACTGTCTCACTTCTGGGGCAGTGTTTTCAAACGTAAGAAGGCTCCCTCGGTGGCTCCTTCTTGCTGTTGCATACCTTGGGTGAACTAAATATTCAAAACAAAATTGGCTGGGGCTTTGTGAAGCTGTTCCCTGGGAAAAAACAGACCCACAAAAAGTATGTTTCACTTTGACTACAAGAAATCTAGAAAAAGATACAAAACACAACCAAGGAAGAGAGAAGCAGAAAGGACACCGAAAAATCAGGAAGAAAGACTTACAAGGGCCCAGGATCCTCTCTTGGCTTCGTAGCTGTGACAGGCTGGAGCCCACCAGAAGCGCCACCACTCAGATGGGCCCACATTTGGCTTACAGCTAGGCTGTCACCGTCTTGGTCTTAATAATTTTTTAAAAAGAGTTTATTTACTTGACAGAGAGAGAGAGAGAGAGAAACAGTTAAAGAGGGAATACAAACAGGGGGAGTGGGAGAGGGAGAAGGAGGCTTCCCTTGGAGCAGGGAGCCTGACGCAGGGCTCGATCCTAGGACCCTGGAATCATGACTTGAGCCGAAGGCAGACGCTTAATGAGTGAGTCACCCAGGCGCCCTTGATCTTAAAAATTTTTGAATGATGGGTTCGCATTTTCATCTAGCTGGTCCTGACCAGCAGAAAGGTTTTAGAAAAACAGACACCCTGTGTGGGGCCAGGGGTGGGGGTAACGTGTAAAACTGTTTCAATGACAGTCCAAGGGCTTGTTCCAAGCTCTGTGATCTGGAGCCAATAACTGAGACCATGTATCACTGTTTCTAGAAAAGAAGCCTCAGGAGGAGCATCTCTGCCAATTCCATACTAAGATTAAGCCCTCAGGTAAATTACATCCTGAGTCTTTGGGAAGAGAAGGAATACTTTGTTTAAAGTATGTAATGATTTGCATGAACATGCAATTATTCTTGGTTAATTGCCAAAAAGATTCCTCTCTAATCCCTTCCACCCCATTGAAGAACAGCTACTACCACCGTGTGCCACATGGTCGGCAGGAGACCTCTGGCACTGGGTAACCACATCCCCTACTCTGAAACCTGCCTGGACATCAGACTCGCACCCAGGAATCTGGAATGGACAGAGGAATGTGGGCCTCCGTGCTGACTGGTGCCTGACCAGGTAAGCAGAAGCATGGGCAAAGTCAGTGTGTAGGGGGAACAAAGCTGACTTCTGGACAAAGGGCTGAGAGCACATGTGGCTTCTGACAGAAGGGCAGTGGCAGCGGGGCTTCTGATTCAAACCCCTCCCCCATCCCCCAATTTTCTGATTTCAGATCCCACCCTAGGCTCCCTGAGCCATTCCTGCATCTTTCCTATACACTTCTTTTCTGTTTTGTTAAGGTGATGTGAAATTTGACTCCGTTACTTGTGATCAAGAGTCATACAAGGGGTTCTACAGAATATCATCCTACACAAATGGAGTGGCCTCTGGCGGTGTTCTATTTCAGCAGTGATTTATTTTAGAGGAAAGCCAGCTCAATCATCAATAACCACTCTGCCCCTCTTTCCTAGAAATCGAGGCCTTGCCAGTCTCTAGGTCCCCTGTTTGGAGGAACATCTGCTCACACATAATGACCAGCACTGAGCAGCCTTGAGCAAATGAGAGGACGAGCCCCAAGTCACACCTGATCAAAGTCTGAAGGCTAGTGAGGCCAGGCACTGCCATCCCATGACAAGTCAGCAAGGACAGCACTCGGGGTGGGAGGGGCAGCCCTGGGGAAGGGTGCCTGGCCTTCCGTCTGGGTCACATCTGCCCCTGAGATGAGCGCTCTGACCCCTGCCATTGAGGTCCAAAGTTACCACCAACTCCTCTAAAATTCCTCGGTTTCTCTGATCCAATGTCACCAGCACAGCCAGCCCAGACTTTTTAACACGTGTAGATGGTTCTCCATCCAATGGCATGAACTCAAGTGTCTGAGTCAAGACCCCCGTGGGAGTGTGAAGCCCCTGGCAGAGCCCTGCTCTCCCATTCCTCGAGGTCGGCCAGAAAAGCCTTTTCCTCTCCAGATCCCTTGGAGCCCTGTGACCAGTGACCTGAAAACACACAAAGCCATTACATGGTCTCTTTCATCAGACCAGAGGTCCATTTTGGTCAGACTCCTCAGGCCACCTTGGATTTCTGCGTCCTGGAGGAAGGGCACACCTGGCCTCCCAGGTGATGGGTATCTGGGCGGAGGGGAGGGGCAGGCACCTAAATCACCCTCCCAGGCGTGGCCTATCAGCTCCTCCCTGCCACAGTATTTCTCAGATGACTCATTCGGCCCGTCTGCACCCCACACACGGGAGGGAGAAAGGGATCTGAGATTCCCAGGTTCCTTGGGTTTGCTGGGCACCCGAGGTGGGGGGCGATGGGCTCTCCCCAGCTGTTCTCATGCTCGCCTCCCTATAAAGCGAGGGATGACCCACTTTCCTGCCGCTCCCAAAGATAAAGCTAATGGAGTTGTACCTGGGACTGTCATGGCTGTTGGAAACATCTGCTGGTCCTAAGCAGCCATCAGGACCCGAAACTGCTCCTGCCAAACGAAAAAGCCCTTCTTCCTCTTTTCATAGTTTCAGAGGCAGGTGAACTCAGACAGCCACAGCGAAGACTGTGTGGGTAACAGTCAGACACAGCTCCAGTGGGGAGTGGCAGATGTCACTCGGAACACCACACAGCTGGTGTCAGGACAGAGAGAGCCAGCCGAGGGCTGCACAGCAGCGTGAGGATGAGCAGGGCCGAAGGAGGGATGAACAGCCCACCAGCCTTTGCTGGCCCCTCTCCCCTGGTGGGGGCCACCCCGGGGCAGAGGCAAGAATACTCTGCGGGGGGACTGGAGCTAGATTCTAGCCCCTCCGGAGCTGGTGGCTCTGGATGAGTCCGTGACACCCCTCCCCCCACACGTGCTCCAGCCCCCGTCTTCTCATGTGTACACTGAGGACTTGCGACGAAGAGATCATATTATACGCTAGCCATGCCCAGGACAACAATTTTTTCTTTTTTTAACCTACACTAGGCATTTGGTAAAGCTGGTTTGGTTGAATCCAAGTAAACTCTAGACTGATGGTTTCCTATGTCAGGGTCTTCCAGCTTTGTGCAAATTCAATGACAACTCTACCCTTTTGAGCGGAAGGGTGGGAGAAAATGTTGGGATACTCCAACGGGCCAGTGCTGCTTCCTAGCAAGAGCTTGGAAAGAGGCTTGAGGCCCACGAGTCGGGCCTGGACCTGCAGCTGCAACATGATCTCCCCTGCTCCTCCTTAGAACCCCTTCCTGGGCTGGCCGGCCTCCTTCCCACAGCTCAAACCCCCTGGTTTCCCCAGCACCTTTGATCAGACGACCTCTCCCCATCAAATGCTCTGCACCCTCCCCTCTGCCTCTCCACAGAGCCCCACTTCCCATCCCAGCGCCCCTTCTCCACATGCTCTGCCTTGTCGCCCTCCCTCTCAGTTCATCCTCTTAGCTGACTTGGTTCATCTCAGGGCTTATGTTCTGAATGTGTCACAGCCACTCCTTCCCATGTTCCCACCTTTACTGCCTCCTAGCAATTCGAAGCTCTCACATACCACAGGACCCTTGCAAATGCCGTTCTCTCCTCTCTCTCCACTCAAACCTAAGATGCCCAACTCAGATGTCAGTTGCACTCAGAGACCAGTCAGTGTAGGCCAGGCTTTTTGTTCTAGCCTTTCATTTCCCTTTCTTTCCACACACTTAACTCCGGGTGTAATTAAAGGATTATTATTAATTAATAAGGTGTGCCTCCCTCCTTAGTCTCTAAGCTCTATATAGGGGCTTCTGTATATATACAGGAACAGAACTGTCTATATGTCATTGTATCCCAAACAATTAGCACAAACTTGGCCCAAAAGAAGGACTTGTCTATGAAAGGAAGGAAGGAGAAAAGTTAAAAAAAAAAAAAAAAAGGAATGGCCTAGGGTCACACTTAGTGGCATAAGGATCATTTAACAACCAGATCTCCGCAGAAAACATAAAACCCCAAATGTGACATGTTTGCCAATTCCGTGGTGTAAGTGCTCCCACCCTGCGGACTTGAGGCCACCAACAAGACAACCCCAAGCGGGCCACTGCATGGAGAGGCGCACGCCGGCTGGAGCCAGCAGGCACCAAGCTGGCTCTGGCTCACGGCTGGCTTGTGGCAATGCCAGGACAGACATTCAGAAAGCCCATCGTGGTTTTAAAGGACATCAACTTTTGACTCAATTCTACTTTGGACTGAAGGCCAAAATGAATGGAGACCTGCCAAAAATGCTACAGACAGAGGAGGAAGAAGAGGGGAAAAAAAAAAAAGAAGAAGAAGAAGGAGAAACGAGAGATTTTGCAGCCAGCTCAGAACAAGAAGATGCAGGAAAGATGAGTCCCACAGCAGGGCGGGGGCTCCCAAACGATGGCAAGGGCTGCTTAACAACCCTTGAGCTTCTGGTCTCCCCACGGGCGCCACTGCCAAATGCACTGTTTAGGACGCTGCTAGGGGCAAGTCAAAGCCTGCAAGAAATGCGGGGTATATCCAGGCCCTAATACTTATTTCCCTTTCTAGCAATTCATCCTACTAGCTTAATCAAAGCAAAATGGATATCTACAACACCAAATGACAAAGGTTCCAAGATCAAAAAAAATAGGAGGAGGAAGTATGGGTCTTTTTCTAATATTCCGGGATTACGGGAGCCCTAAATCTAACTCAAAACCCAGAAACCCTAACAGAGAAGAGTAATTTGGCTCCACAGAAACCCAAAGTTTCTGCATAACAAACACACCATAAATAAAAGAAAAAGACAAACAAGGAGCCAGGGGGAAAAACATTTACAAGACACCCAGAGATTAATTTACTTTCTCTTTAAGTACTTGGACAGCATTTTTTGCATACTGCTCCCCCCAAACCCACACATAGGCAAAGGACCTGAGGAGGGCAGTTCAAAGGGAAGGAAACAAATGGCTCCAAAAATGTCAGAGACATATTTACCCTCCCTTCTAACTCGAGGAATGTGAATTACAACCACCAAGTGCACCTCACAGATCAAACTAGGCAACACCTCAAAGTGGGGTAAATCCTTGGTCAGGGAGGGTATGGGGAACAGCACCTCCACCATGAGGGGCGGAAGTGGAAATTGGTAAGCTCCCTAGAGAGAGCACTTAACAACATTTATCAAAATACAAATTGTAGCCTACTTTGACCCTCCACTTTTAAGAATTTCATGCATGCCAGAATTTAATTATATATTATATAATAGCAAAGACTGGAAAAAACCTCAGTGCCCCCTGAGTAGGTGACTAATTAAATAAATTATGGCTTACTGGTACAGTGGAATACCACGCAGACATAGTATTACAGGCGCAAAATGAGGGGCTCTCTCACTGGGGATAGGCACCCATACCCAATATTGGTGGAAACAGGCATAGAGCAATGTATGTATTATGTCATTGTTTGTGAGAGACAAATATATAAATGAAAATAGACTGTTTCTAGAAGGATACAGAAGAAACTGGTGGCTGGGGAACTGGAGGCAGAGATGGCAGGCAATGTTACTTTCACTGTCTGCTTTCTGTACCATGTGCATGAATTATCTATTAGTCAATTTCTAAAAATAGAGACACATAAAGATGTTCACTGTTGTGTTGTCTACACTAGACAAAATAAATCAACCACCCTTGGGATGACCTGACACTGGGTTATTTTTAAAATATTACTATTGCAATGAGATTGTAATTATTTTTAATCCTAATTAAATTGTACTGAATCACTTTAAATACTTCTAGACTTGAGCCCCAGAAAAAGAATACAAATTACTTCCCAGGATATTTAAACAACTCTCAGATGTACTTACAGGATGAAAGCCAGCAATCTTTGAAAATTCATGGAGAACAGAAGAAGTATCAGAAGACTGGGGACACACATCCCAAACTTTACATACAGAAAACAAACGGAGCTTAGAAAGTTTAGCATCCGACATTGATTTTTTGGCAGTATTCCAAGGAAGTGGTGAGCATTGGAAACCAAGGAGGATTCACTCAGAACAACACAGGATAACGATGGAAATTATTAAGAGGATTATTTTAAAGTCAGCAGTATTGTGTGTTTTTTTTTAACCTTGTGTAAAATCTTTGACAGTCTGAGTTGCCAGGGGTTGCTGGTGGGGGACAGGGAGACATGTCCGGCCTCAGTTCTCCCAGAGCTGACCCCTAGTGACTCAGAACTTTGTCAGATTTGTTTCGGGAAGGCATGGCTGGGAG
Organism: Mellivora capensis; assembly: GCA_004024625.1. Lineage (NCBI taxonomy): Eukaryota > Metazoa > Chordata > Mammalia > Carnivora > Mustelidae > Mellivora > Mellivora capensis. Next base: position 179,241 of record PISX010000885.1, read on the forward strand.
ATAAAATGCAGAGCTATGAAGGTCACTGGAAGTTGAACGCAGAGCTCAAGGTACACAGCACCCGGCCCGCTCATGTATGTGTTAACTGAATATCCAAGATAATGCTCAGTGTTAAGACTGGCCTTGGATTATTCAACATTAATAAAAGGAAGTAACATAATAAAAGGAAACACTTAGAAAACTTTACAGGGTTGTACAAAAGAAAGGTGAGATCTTTATTACTATTTTGAAGGCACTGAAAATTCTGGAACAAAACCAAAGACCAAGGCACAAAATCAAAGTAAACAGATCCTAACAGGTGACATCTAACAACCCAAAAGTATTACGAAGAAACCTAAATTGTGTGCCATGTCATGGAAGCCTAGCCTGAGAAATCCTTGACAACGTAATCCCACAAAGATTTGGGGACGGTGGTCTCAAGACAGAAACTTGTCACGTCTACTGAAAGCCTTCAGCTGCAGGCTCCGTTCGTGGAAGCACACTGTCCATCCACGCTCCCTTTTGATTAGGACACACAGGGCCAGTCAGGCTGCGCTCTGAGTGTCATGTTTAAGAGGCGCACATGCCAAGGGCAGCCATCAGTACGGCTAATTCTGTCAGGGGTGGAATGGCTTTAGTAGCTGGAGAATTATTTTAGCCGGGAAAGAAACTTGGGTCTTGGGTATGCTCCGCTATCTGAACACATATTATATGAAGGAAAAAGAACCCTTCAGAGGAGCAAGGCCATACAAATGGGCGTGAGATGACCTGAGTTCTATCCACCTCGAAACATGCTTGTCTTCAAGAAAGAGCAACTACTGGGAGAGCTGCCTCGCCAGTGGGGCCCTCCCTTCCCATCCTGGAAGGGGGACCCATGTCGGGGATATTGATCAGGAGAGGAGACAGGCTTGTCAGCCTGAAGATCCCTTGTAACTACAATAACCTAGGATTCTAACGGGCTCGGCAGTTTCACACGTGTAGGTACGATTACAGCCTATATGCGATAAACTGTGTACTACATATATCCCCCATTAATAATGTATATTTAGAATAGGATGTATGTATAACGCAACATACATTCATAATAAAATATGTACGTATCATATAATACAACAGAACACAATATATGCCTGGTCATTTTTCTGTATCCCCTGCCCACCTAACAATTAGGGATAGTACAGGGTGCTTATTGGAGGGGCACATACAGGCTGAGGGAAATCTAATGACAGAGACATTGTGTGAGGTTATTTTCAAGTGGCTAGATGGTGGTATGGAGTGGGGAAAGAGGGTACAAAACGCAACTTGTCAGACTCCGAACTTGGATCCACTGACGGAAGGTGACACTGTGCACTTCAGCTCTCACAAGCAGGGCGGAGAGGCACCTGACCGTTTCGATCGCGCACCCATCACAGTATCCCATCTGCATTTGTGTATCCGATACGGTAGGCATGGACACAGGCAGCTGAAGCTGGAAGTCGGCCTCGGTATATGCCAAATGTGCTTAAAGAGCTCTTGAAGGCTTTTGTTATGGAACAGAACACTGTAGAAGGACAGTCCTTTCTTTAGACCTTATTTGTGCGTAAAAATCAATATGTCCTTTCTAGTCTTTATCTTAGGAGAGAATGTGTCTCTGACTATTCTCCCGAGGTCTTCAGCTACAGGTAACCACGACATAGCTCTGAAGCAGCCCCAAAGCGGAGGGCACACATTACTGCCATCTTTGACCCTCCTGAGTGCTAATTTAGAAAAATTGGCCAGCTCTCCACTGTGCCTTTAAAGCCTGTTTTCAAGGACTATTTTAGTCCTCTCATCCCACCATCCGGCAGAGTGTGAATAGCTGTTCCTGGGTCCCCACCACTAGGATAATGATGCTCTAACCCACCTCCTAACTTTCAAGTTTCCCTCCCCTCTGACCCTGGGACACAGCGCCCTCTAAACACAGTTGCTTTCATCTCTATTATTCCTCCTCTACTTTAAAAAGGGGTTTAAAGTATTTGAAAATGTCGCCAAATCCTTACTTGCAGGGGCATACAAAGGGTGTTAAAATAGTCACTCTAGTCATTGTTCTCAATTTTTCCATGCTGGGAACAAAAAAAACAAAAACAAAAACAAATGTTGCCCCGCCTGGATGGGAAACAGAGTCACAGCAACACGTTTGGAGAGGAGAGGTGCTGGGGCCCGGGTGGAGGGGTGTCAAGGTGAACCAAGCCTGAAGGATCTTCCCCCTCAACAGCTAATGCCGTCAGTTCCCACAGGACAGATCATTTCTTGCCAGGTTGGTACAAGATTAAAACAATGATTATGATGATGTAAGAGTTTCATCTTACACATCCCTGAGCTACAACTGTTTACTAACACTCATTTGGCGGAGAAAGCACATGCACTCTGTCACATTTCGGTCTCACCTTTAAACAAAGCATTTAAAACTGAGCCCATGTGAAGTGTGTAAGCCTGACGACTCACAGACCTGTACCCCCGGGGGCTAAGACATCATATGTTAATAAAAAATAAAATAAATTAAAAAAAAAACAAACTGCGCCCAGAACTGCCCAGAAGGGGGGGGTGGGGGTGGTGGGAGGTCTACACTTACTTTGAAATGCAAATTATAATTTAAAACACAGAAGGGACAAAAAACACAAATTGCTTAACAAATGCCTCTTATATGAAAAAATCAGAAAATACAGACATCTTAGGGATTAATTTTTCTGACACTGCCTAGTCTCCATTTTTCTCCCAGCCACCCATCTCCTCTCAAAAAACACGGCTGCTCCATTTCACACAATGCAATGAATCTGTGAGAGGGGCTCCTCGGGACTCTGAGCAAGGCGGTTGCTCAGCTAAAGCTTCCCAGGGTCTCAATGCTTCAGACAAAAGCAGCTGCTGTGTGAGAGCAGCGGTGGTCCAGGAATACAAAACAAATTCTTAGTTCCCGCCCTATACTCTAGAGATATTACTGAAGTCCTGAGAAAACACCCGAATGGCAAAATCCAAAGTCAAAAATACCAGTCTTTGGAGAGGAATGAGCACAATGAGGAGGGAAAGGAAATGTGCAAAAGCTCTTTGCTTCTGTGGCTCTAACTTGGGTTCCATAGTTAGCTTTATTTAGTCTCTTTCCAAACCCGGCACGGTATGACTGAGATCTGCCAGAAAAAAGAACATCTGGGACTATGCCATTAGTCTCATGGGTAGATATTTCTTTGTGGGAGACCAAGAGCCAGGCAGAAGACTAGAACCTGGCTCCAGCCATCAGACCCTGAATGAGGCGAGTCTTCAAGAGCTGGCTGGCTGCCAGGTCAGCAGCCTTACATTTCTCGGGGGCCACCCCTGCCTGAATGAGGGTGACAGCTGGAAGGGTAGGGGAAGGGAGCTCAAGTCATGGCGGGGGGGGGGGGGCTCTCTTTCCAAATGTGCACTCGGGCAGGACTTTGCGTGCAAACTAGGAAAGGCTATGGAGTCCCTCCTTAGGTTCAGGAGGCAGTTTCCCCGAGGAAGGCAAAGAAAAGACCCCGCTTCACAAGCAAATGCATCTCCTCTGGGGGAGAGAGGATCAAGTCGATGCCAGATCCATGTACACACAGGCTAGCATCGCTTTAAGGGACCTCGGTCTGCACGGAGGGAGACCTAGGGAAGGGTGGAGGAGATCCAGGAGTGAAAGGCTCAGGAGGACACGGGGCCGTGGCGGGCGCAGCCCTTACCTTGCTGACCACGTTTTGGACAAGGCCTGTGCGGATGCCGTAGTCCCACGCGTGGCAGTCGCAGTTGGAGGCGTTGTCCCCCTTGTCCGGAGGGGACGGCAGGGGTGGCGTGTCACCCCCGTCCCCGTCGCTGCCGTTGCTAAGGTTGCCCGCGGCTCCCCAGGGGGCAATGGAGAAGGGGGTGGTCGGGGGACTGGTCCAGTTGGCCAAGTCGCCGGCGTCCCACCGGCCCGTGGCGGTGACCCCCGCCAGCTCCGCGCCTTTGCCGGCCCCGCGGCACCAGAAGTTCGGCTGGTCCAGGAGGAAAGAGTCCGAGAACTGGCTGAAGCCGATGAACAGCGCCGGGATCCAGGTGAGCAGCACGAGGGTCTTCTGGTAGCCCCCGCCCAGGCCCCCGAGGAAGGGCAGCACCGACCCGTCGTAGTCCAGCAACAGGAGGCTCGGGGCCGCCGCCGAGCTGCAGCCCGGGTGCGGGCCGCCGGCGGCGGAATGCGGGGCGGGCAGCGGCTGGATCTCCCCGCCACCCGGGCCCGCGCGTCCCCCAAGGGGCGCCGAGGCCGCCGCGTCCCCGGGCGGCAGGGAGCCGTTCTCCTCGGCCGGGGGCGGCTGCCGCCCGGGCCCGCCGCCCGCTGCCTCGCGCCGCCGGTCTATCGCCATGGCCCGGGCCCACGGCGCCCGCAGAGGCGCATAGAAGCGCAGCGGAGGCTCCCGCGGGCGCCCCGGGCACAGCGCGCCGGGCCGGGCGCCCGCAGCGGCCGCAGCCGCGAAGGAGAGCCCCACGGCTCGAGAGAGAGCGCTCGGCCGCCCCGGGTGCTTCAGTCCGCCCCCATGTCACCGGCCCGGACCCCGCGCCCCGGGCGCTGCGGCCCCGCTCGGGCGCCGGGCAGAGGGCGGGCAGAGGCCGGCCCGGGCCCTCAGCCGCCGCCGCTCATCTGCTCCTCGGCCCGGGTGCCGGCGGCCGAGCCCGCCGCTCTCCGCTGCTCCGCGCCGGCCGCAGGAGAGGAGCGGGCGCCGCGCCTAAGCCGGGCGGCTCGGTGCCCTTCGGACAGCTGTGCGGGCGGCGCGGACGGCGGTGCGGGTAGCGTCCGCTTGTCCCCGGGAGCCCGGGAGGTATTTATCCGGCCTCGGGCGCCTCCCGGAAGCCGCGAGCTCGGATCCCAGCCTGCCGAGCCAGCCGCGCTCTCCCGCTCCGCGAGCCGGCCTCCCTCCTCCTCCTCCGCCTCCCCTGTCCCCCGGCCCGCCCCCTCTCCCCCCGCCGAGGTGGAGGTAAGCGCGGCACCTGCTGCGCCCGGCTCCTGTGCACGAGCGCCCCCTCCAGCCGGGACGCGCCGCCGCCGCCGCCGCCGCCGCCGCCGCCGCCGCCGCGGGATCCACGGGAGGGGGCGGGGAAACGGGACACCCCGTGCCTGCCTGGCTGGAGGATCCCCTGCTTGTTCCCCCTCCCCGCCGGGCGAGGCGGAGGAGGAGCAGGAGCGCGGAGCAGCGGGCGCGGGTGGGCTGGGGGTCCTGGAGGAGTCGGCTTGCGCGCGGAGCGTGTGAACTGGGTCGTCTTCGAGGCTTGGCTCCGGAGCCGCGAGGGACTTCCACCCACCCCCGTGCGCGGGGTCTCGGTGACCTCTGCTTGCTTCAGAGGTGCCCACTTCCCGCTCTCCACACCCCACTCCCGGTCCTGAGCCCAAAGTCGCCAGTATTCGGGAGCAACCCCCCTCGCACTTTTTTCCGGGTTTCAGATAATGGTTGATTTTTGTGTCCGCGGAGCAGTGTCAAGAATGCGCATTTGCCAATTTCGGGTCTCTGGTCGCCCGCAGCGTCAGGTCACCGGCGACCGATCGCCGCACCTGCTCCCAAATCGCCTTGTCTTCCCCACTCCAAAATGCATGCTGTGTAAGTACAATGCTAGAGGGATACACCGCCGCACGAGTTATACTGTGTACACAGAAACGTGAATTGTGGTGGTATCCCCAACACCCTCCCCAAGATCTTGAATTCACCTTTCGAACGCCAAGTGCACAGGCGCACACATCTACATCCACACGCATGAGGTAGATGTGCGTCCCACCTCTCCCGAGCTCCAGCTCGAACCTTGCCCAGCCAGCACTATATAAATAACACCAGCCCTGCGGCAAACGGCTGCATTAGCATATTTCCTCCTGCACCCGGGGCCTGGCAGAAATGAGGATAGCCTGGCACCTTTCACCCCGACGTCCCCACGTGTTGGAGACATTTCACATTCTGAGAAGTTTATTAATGGAAGTCTTAGAGCAATCCATTTCCAGTATGATTTGGGGGGGGAAATGTGAAAGACATGCTTTTGCTTTACAAAGGAACACAGTCTAAGCCGGGCATACTCAATGCATTCGTTTGCATTTCAATTATTTGCTTACATTTTTAACCTAGAATTCTCTTTTGTTGTGGGCATCATGTGCTTACTGCTAAAATACTGGCACATCCGCAAAAATTATTTCTGAAGTCTGTTAGTGAGCTGGGGCCTTGGGGATAGGAGGAGGTCATGGACTTTTCTGAGTAGCTGAGAAGAGGAGATTAGATAACCATGGGCCAAAGGGGCCCGCCAGCTGGTAGAAGATATCAAACCTCTGAGAAATGGGTCTCAAAACCTGCACATGTTCAAAGAGCTTTTGAGGGGTGATAGGGCACATTGTATATTTATGATTTCTGTTCCAATTTCATGTTATTTATTACCTTGAATTTTTTTCTTTTCTCTCCTCTCTCCCTTAGAAGAGATAATAAATACAAAGTGTTCACCATGCCTGGAACAGAGAAAGTATTTAATAAATGTTAGCTGTGTCTTATTACCACCACAATTACTATTACATAAAATCTACGCTTTATTTCTGAATTTAAATGTAACTTTACAGATACTTATTTCCTCTCTAGTGGCTGATTTTTCCAGAAGAGTTCTGCTTTGTGTTGGGCTCTACCTCTGTACCCCAAAGTCACAAGGACCCATTTGTTTTCTTAGAACTCATCACAAAATACGCATTGACAGTGACCTTGATGGCCATTCTAATCATAATAATAAATAATATTGAACTCTGAAAGGTTAGTTTCCAAATACACATTCTCATTCAGTCCTCATGGAACCCCTGAGAGGTAGGTCTCCCAGATGAGGCTCTAAAGGTGAAATGTCTACCAGATCAGAGTTGGCCCACAGCAGAGCCAAGTAACAGGCTCTTAACCCAGGTCTCAATAATTCAAACTTTCTGACTGGACATTCCAGGGTGTCTCTATTTCAACATGCAGATTTTGGGGTCTTGGGGGTTTTTTAAATTTTTTTGAAAGATTTTATTTTTAAGTAATCTCTATACCCAGTGTGGGGCTCAAACTCACAACCCTGGGACCAATAGTCCCACACTCCACCAACTGAGCCAGCCAGGCATCCCAGGAAGTGTTTTAAAGAGATATTTGTTAATATGCATTTTTAGGTGGGAGAAACCCTAACCCTCTGTTGAAGTTTCATTGCCAAGGTGCTGTTAGCCCTTATCCTACAAGGGTGATAAAAATCCTCAAATGGGGGCACCTGGGTGGCTCAGTCGGTTAAGCATCTGCCTTTGGCTCGGCTCAGGTGATGATCTCAGGGTTCTGGGGTGGAGCTCTATATAGGTCTCCCTGCTCAGTGGGGAGTCAGCTTCTGCCTCTCCCTCTGCCCTTCCCCCAGGCTTGTGCATGCTCTCTTTATCTCTCTCTCTAATATACATAAGTAAGTAAAATCTTAAAAAAAAAATCCTCAGATGGTACAGTCTCAGAATTAGGAGGCACAGTAGAAAACGGTACCCTCTAAGATCCAAGCTAAAAGGAACCAACATAAAATATTTGCAATTAGCCATCTGTAGTCCTGACCCAGCCCTGACTTACCTTGTAATTAAGCTCCTGATTAGATTAGAGGTTTGACTAAATCCCTCTCAGATCAACATGCTTCCCCACCAAATGTAGTCAAGATCAAAAAGTAACTAACTTAAATTAAACTGGCCTTCAATTCATGAAGGCATATCACAAATGACTTCATAGAGGAACCCAGAGCGCAAGCAGTGAGAAAAAGGAATTTGACACTGATAACCTCCAGGGCGAGTTTTTAGGTTCCCCAGCTGGTATGGGACAGCCCATCTGGATCCTGCTATCAAACTCCCCTCCTTTACAGTTCTGGGTGGTGGCTATCACTAAGTGCCAGTCTTCTCATTTACTTCTTTATTTATTACCTCCTACATCTGGACAGGTCCTTGGTATTTGCCCTCAGCTGCAATTCAGGTGCCTTAAAACAGCACTTGGCATATGCAAGGCACTCGAGACACTCAATTTTGCTGAATAAATGAGCGTATCAAGTTATTATCACTTGATATTATCATCCAGGATCCTACAACTCTGTTTACTTTGGTTCTTAAGTCACCAAGCAACCTTTTCCTCTTTGCTCAATCTCTCCTATGCAGTGCTCAGATCAGCCAGCGCGAGAATCCGTTTGAACAATTATATGTCTCATTGTAAGTTATTGTGGCTAATGGATTAGCTCCCAGTACGAAGTTCTTGTGCGCAGTTATCAGCTTGCAGATGATTGGCCTGGAAGACAAATGCAGCTCACAGATCCACACAATGTTCCCAGAAAAATAATTGTCAATGTTGGAAAATCAGGAGTCTGAACTTTTTTTTTTTTAAACCATAAAAACAAAATAAGGAAGAAACCTCGGCCCTTTTGATGCCTGTTTTTTGCAGGGCTGTGCTTCCTTTGAATATAGTAAATGGGCGGGTATTTCCCAGCTCCCCCCATCCCTGCTTGGCACACACCCCTCATGCATGTCATTTGTCTGGCCCCCAAAAGCATCTGAGTTTGTGACCCTAATTTATATTATTATCCTGCACTCGCTCAACTCTGTTATCAAAAAGAAAACCACAGGTCCCAAATGGAGTCACTTATGCTAGGGCATATCGTCAAACTGGGGCTTAACATTTAACCTAATTGCACATACAACCACCTTCAGAATCTAGTCTTAACAGGTCAATTAAGAATTTTCTGGTGGGTATCAATAAAGTCATCTGTCACATAGACCCTCTCCATCCCCCAAAGGAAGATGAGGTAATCCACACAGTGAGACCTTTTTGTCCCCAAAAGAAGGTAACCTCACCTGAACGAGACTTTTTATTTGTTTAGGACTTCATTGTCCTGTCTTTAAAAACCTTTCCCTTTCTGTAGCCCTTTGGAGCTTGCATCTGTGAATATGAATCTGTATGTTCATGTTTTTTTATTTATACTTGAATTAATAACGCTGATTTGATCTTTAAAATTTACTCTGTTGGGACGCCTGGGTGGCTCAGTTGGTTGGACAACTGCCTTCGGCTCAGGTCATGATCCTGGAGACCCGGGATTGAGTCCCGCATCAGGCTCCCAGCTCCACGGGGAGTCTGCTTCTCCCTCTGACCTTCTCCTCGCTCATGCTCTCTCACTGCCTCTCTCTCAAATAAATAAATAAAATCTTTAAAAAAAATTTACTCTGTTGAACTTTTGTTACATAACACTGTAAAGAAGCTGAGCCATTCTCTCCTGCTCTGAAAGCGTGTCAAATAATCTATCAGTTTGCAATTTCCTAAAAATTGAGAAAATAAAGAAATGAGATATAACACCTAATCACAAATATATTTGAACAATTTTATTTCCTTGGAGATAACAGGAGGAAAAAAAACGTAGCTTACTTCTAAAGTTGATAGAAATCTAATTTTAAGTCCTCCATAATTCTGTAAAAGTGAGTTCCAAGGAATTGGTGTCAGGGTTAATTAACTTAGAATGTATAATACTAGTCATAGCAAATAGCTTCCACATTAGTTTTACTTGTATGTCCACTTTTTTAAAAAATTTATTTATATAATTTCTATATCCAACATAGGGCTTGAACTTACAACCCTGAGATCAAGTGTCACACGGTCTTCTGACTGAGCCAGCCAAGTGTCTCTGTATGTTCCTGTTTTTAATTTATACTTGAAATATAGATAAATGCCACAGTTTAGAATATCGTGTGTCTTTCTTTTTTCTCAGTACAGCTTGATTTCTCTCTTTCAAGTAATTGTTTGAAAGTAGGTTATCTTGATTTGCGTGGGGGCTAGGAAAAAGTGACTTGAAATTACTTCAAACTCTAAATGTGTACGCTTGAGCATTAGTTATATCATCCTTTGACTTTTGGAACGTTAACTCTGACTTTCTAACAAGGAATTTGACATTTACAAGACCTATCATAAGCAAAAATGAAAAAGCTACTTTTGTTCAGTGGCAGAAGTAATAAAAATGTCACATAATCTAGCCAAAGGAAAACTACAGGTAAGATCTTAAGAAAAACTTACGCAGTGAGTACAGCTAAATTCATCCTTCCTGACCAAAAGGCCAAGTAAAAGAAATAACAAAATGAAGAAAAGACTTCAGTGCAAAAAGCTATTCAATTGTAAACGTGATTGATAAGGGTGAATTACTTTTAAAAGCTTGGTCAAAATTTAATTTTGAACTCCTTTAATTGAGTTAAAAAACAATTAGCATAACAAATTGATCTAGAAGTTGATGTTGGCTTTTGTTTGCTAAAAATCACAGATGTCACATTTGCCTTATTGTGCTTAGGAATGTTGTCCCACACACAGGACAGAACGCCAGGAGGATTGACAGGTGAACATGATATGTTTCATTCCAGCGTGGAAACAGCCTCTGTTGTTTAGGAGAATCATCCCCAAATTTGCAAATGAACCTCGAGTTCAAGTATGGATGTTGGTGCTTTCAGCAATGAATGGGCAATCTGAAGATTGTTATTATCAGGAAGGTTTGTGGGAACAACAATCAAGTAACAAAGGTTTAGAGAAAGAGATTTGCACTTCCTAAGATAGATAGAATAATGCTCTTTAAGCAATTCTTTCCCTACTAATTCTAAATGGAGAGGAAGAAAAACTCACTACTGGATGGTCTAGGTGTTCTAGCCGAACCTAAACTTTTTTAAGCTGATTTCTTTCAATGACTAGAAGTTAGAAGAATATGAGAGTAAGGAATAATCCTAAATGAGGTAAATCATAGACCCAGAATATGCTTTCTGAGGCAAGATATTTTGACGAAGAATTTTTTTTAGATAATACTTTTGTCTCTAATAAGGTCAGTTTGAATTTTTGGCTATTAGATAGTCCTAAAGGACCATTTGTATTTAAAACAATGAATGATATATGCATATTTATTGTCACTCTAAATTGTGGGCCACCAAATAGTGGTTTGAATAAAAATTTAGTGCTTCTATAGCAAAATTATCCATAAACACAAGTCACTGAAGCATTTTTTTGTTAACAATATTTAAAAAAATAACACTACATTTTTAAATTCGAGTAAAACACCTTTGCTATTTCAAAAGGTTATTTGACACCCCAGTGGCAATTAGCACACCTTGCATGAGTTCTTGGTTTCTAATACCATTCTCCAATAAAAGGAACCAAGGCTCCTTGGAGAAATGGTTGATTCTAGGACTGGGGCAGGAAATACACAAATGAACCCAGGGCAGCTTGTAGTGCCTCAAAGTAAGAAACTTCTGAGCCTCCCCCAGATCCCATCACCACCGCCCTACCCTCCCAGTGACAGGGTTGTCTCACAGGAGCCAACTGAAAAGAGCTCCTAATTTGAACAACAAAATAAAGTAGTGTCGTGTAATGATCCAAAGTCTAAAATAACTACTCATGAATCCATACTGGTATAAAGAAAGGATTGAATAAGGAAAAAAATGGGAAGATGAGACAAATGTCCCATGCAGAAGAATCTCAAAGAATGCGTGTAGATACATAGCCCTTGAGGAGGTTGAGTGTGACTCTCAAGTGCAGGCTATACAGAGGGTTTCTTTCCAAAATGGATCATATGGAGAGGGAGGTAGAAAAGAAAGAGAGAGAGAAAAGCTGTAGTGGAGAAACCTGATAATCCTTACCTCAGCTAGGTGACCAAGATCAACATCAGTAGTGATAAGACACATCAATAACAGGTAGCTTCCATAGGATGTGATGAGAATGAGTCTTTACCTCTGTGATCTTCTTCCCCAAAACCCATAACCCTAGTTTAACCATGAGGAGAACATCAGACAAATCCCAATCACAGAACATTCTTGGGAATACTTGACCAGTACTAAAAATTGTCCAGGTGATCAAAAGCAAGGAAAGTTTGAGAACCTATCAGAGCCAAGAGGAAGTTAAGGAGACATGATGATCAAAGTGTAATGTGGCATTCTGAAAGGGATCCTAGAATTAAAAAAGGACATTAGATAAACACTAAGAAAATCCGAGTAAACCATAAGCTTCAATTGATAAAAATATATCAATATTGTTCATTAGTTGTGACAAAGATGTGTGGCATATGGGAACTGTCTGTCTTATCTTTGCAACTTTTTCTAGAAGTAAAAAACTATTCCAAAATAAACACTTTAAAAAAAAAGGTGATTTGATAGTCTTTTCAAACATTAATATTCCACTTAATTTAAATCAGTAATTTTGCTCTATGTAGGTCCTATCTTTGTGATGATATTTTGAGTCAAATAAAGATTTAATGGTTTGTAACCCAGAGTTGATGGGGGAGCAGAAGAAAATGTAAATAATTGAAAAATAAGTGTTAATAAAAGCTTGTTATAGTAACTGATTTTCTAAAAATACCCTACAATGTTAAAAGATGCCACCAGGAAACTTGTCAGCTGGGGTCCAGTCTCCAGTCTGTCTAAAAGACCACCAAGTCCAGGTGAGCCTCCAGCCCATCTGAGAAAGCTGGCAACTATCACTTTGTTTTGATTCCCCCTTCATTTGAGTTACGTCCCCATATTTTGTCATGTTTTCATCACAGACGTAGAAATGCACTGAAACCAAGTTTCCCTTTAACTTCTCAGAGATGTTTTCCTCCTGTCTCGTTAGCCTCTTCAATGATTCTATTTCTTTAAAGTTAACATAGAACCTTTAGGGAAGCAGCAAAATACATGGGTATGGAATTACCGTCACACTTTTAGGTAATGTAATAGAGCGGCTTGTAGCCTCCAGGATAATAGTCTTTGACAGTCTTTTTGTCAGCCAAAAAATGCTAGGCATATAGATCTAAGGGCATTCAAGTAAAACTCTGTTTTCTAGTTTATGTCTCTAAAGGGCAGGGCCCCTGATTTATATGTCTCGACAGCACCACAGCCTGTCACAGGGTCTGGCACTCCATAAATATTTGGGGAATGAATGAATGAATGCAGAATGGGACAATACATAGGATTTTGTCAGGGAGAGAAGAGGAAACAGTGTATTCCAAGTTAAAGGGACAGCAGGAATAAAAAATACAAAGGTAGTAGTGAAAATTGCATATTTGGACAATTTGATGGACCTCATGGCAGTTTTATGATAATATTATATATTAACATAATATATAATAATAAAGTATTTATAGACTAAAATTTGATGATACTATTTTAAATATAAACATCATGAGTCTTGAAGTTAAGAAAATCCTAGGGAGGGGCGCCTGGGTACCTCACACTTTTTTTCCCAAAGCATTGCGCTTGGATTACTGAAGTCGATTTGTCAAGGAAATGGGAAGTCCCTGGGGTTTAGTTCCCCCTTAACCTGTGACAGGTGAATGTCGGACATCAAAAGCCCCAATTCCCTTACTGGCTTCCTTGCCCATGAAACCCCATGGCAGGGCTGCCTGTAGACATCAAAGCCCAAATACACAAGGATAAAATTCTCAAACCCAAGAAACACTTGGTGGGAAAAGAGAGTATCTGAAGTCAGCCTTCCTGACTATTTGTCCCAACCTTCCAACCTTCTGGTGGTATGAACTTGAATGAGTTCTATCACTTCTGAGAGCCTTGCTTTCCTCAACTGTGAAATGGGAATAATGGTACCATCTGCCTCACCCACCTGTCACGCAGCCTTTCTATGAGGAGCAACTGAGATCATGGGGACAAAGGGTACTTGCAAATATGAACAGTCACACAAGCATCCAGTATCTTTAGGTGCTATCAGAAGCGATCATCTTGACCCCAACCACCCAAGATAGCTATACTGAGTTTATCTGATGCTCCATCCCCACAAACCCAAGGTCAGATTTCAATAGCAATCAAATAGAGAAAAGAGGTTGGAATCCCCAGCAGACATTTCATTCCATTAGCTCTGCTAAATAATTCTGCAGTAGAGTCAGACAGACACAGGGCTTGAGTTTGCTGCCTGTGGTCAGACTTCCTGGTAGTGAATGTTTGCTGGCCCAGACCTCTGTGGATTGTCCTGAAATCCCAGTTGCCTCTCTTTGGCCGGGGCAGGCGAGCCGGTCCTCCATCTTGTCTACCAGGCGAGATAAACATGGCGCAGGTGCGGAACCGTCACACTGTGTCTCATCCCCCTGACCCAGACCATCCTAGGAGCCTTCCCAGTTCCCTGCCCTGGACTTTATCCACCCGGCAGATCTGATGCTAGGTTGCGGCCTTACCTCATCCTGCTTGCCTTATCTTGCTGCAAACATGTTGTTCTGCGTCTTTGACAGAACCAGACATTAGACACATTCCTCATAAACTTAAGACCGATCACAGCTGCCATATCTTGAGTCCTCCAATTCCTTTCTAGATATGTGTTACCTCACTTAAAGTACCCTGCACATCTATGAAAGAAGCACCTTTGGCACCATTTTGGAATGAAGAAGGCAAATGTGAAAGATATTGAGTAATTTGCCCAAGGTCACACAGTATCAGAACCAGGACTCACACCCGAAACTCGGGCTTACGGCAGAGCTCAGGATTCTAGTCCTCGCTAGTAACCCCCTCCAGCCCTGGTAGGAGAGAGCTCCACAAAGCAGAGAATTCTTACAGGCAGGTCTCTGCGATTTGACTGGGTGAATGTCCAGATCCAACAAGGCTCATCTCCAGCCAGAAGGCTACTGCCCTTTCCTCTCTCCGTCCTCCCAGCCGAAAGTCACACCTAGTGGGCTTCCTTGGCCCCCATGAGTGTCCTCGCTTCTGGAACCAGCTTCCTTTCTGCTCTAACACCCGCAGCCTTGGGAAACTCCAAAGTGCTTCCCTACAGGAAAATGCCCATTTACAGATCCAAGGCCATGACTGTTACCCATCACCCTCCCTGGAGACAGCTCTGAGCCCTTGGAGCTCTCCAGGAATCGTTCACCTTGGCAAGGGTATAATGTCAGCATTCACCTTTAGTCAGTGAACAAAACAGAACTCTAGACAATGAGGGCTTCTTATAAATTTGCCTGATTCCCTTTTGTTTCAGGTCCAGAAATATTCTCCTGCTGAAAAAACTCTGGAGTACAAAATTCTGTGTCTCCCTGTCTGTCTTCATTGTGTGAGATGCTCAGAAAATCCCACTGCTGCAACCAGAACTAACCAAAAGCACAGGTAAAGTACCTCAATCCTTCACTTTTCTTTCAAGGGCTTAGGGATTCACCATCTCAGGCTGGAACCGGAGCTGGTTTGAGTCGTCAAGGGAGCCAAGCATACCTCTCGAGATCCTGGGGGAACCTTTCCATGGGAAAGTTCCAAAAAAGGAGAGTCTAAATTCCATTACTAGTGAATCTATTTTTTTGTTTTTGCTCCCCACTGCCACCTAATTCATTTAAAAATGCCTTTGCATCAGATGAGACTTTTACATATAAAATAGATATTTTCAAACGAGCAGGCCTGAATGTGTACATATGAATCTCTCTCTTCTTCAACAGAGGACAATAGTCTTATGAAAAAGATGCAGGTATCGTTCAAACCTTTCTTGGCCCTCTCTTCTGGAAATTGCATTTGGGATCTATGGCACAACCTTTTTTTCCCTTCCCCTTTTAATTAATTAATTATTTTATTTTAATTTTTATTTTTTTATTAACATATAATGTGTTATTAGCCCCAGGGGTATAGGTCTGTGAATCATATGGCATAACCTTTTGAATATTTTTTCCTTGTGAATTTTTTTTTTTTTTTTTACTTTCTTGACTTTAAGAAAAAGTAGCTAAAAGTCCTTTCTTTGAAACTAAGTTTAGCGATTAAACTGAGAAATATCATTTGAGGCTAAAAATGGTCTGTGAGTATAAAATAAGGAGGAAGCATGTCTTTTGTTGTCCTTAAGATGGCTCTGACCATAATGATCTTCTTCTGAGGCACACAAAAGCTTCTTGGGAGAGGACCCCCCACCCTGTGACAAGGCAATTCGAGATCAGGCTCTGGCTAGCTGCTAAAGAACTTTCTTTCTTCTCTGGCCCCACTTTAAAATACTACCCCTTTTTGATCTTCCCCAAGTGTTTCTCCTTCATCATTTAATGAGAGTGACCAGTGTCTGACCCTCAAGAGAAATGGGTGAAGAATTTAAGTCCTTCCTTGCCCATGTGTCCTCCCCACAAAGGTATGTTTGATGTTTGCCTTTCCTTGGATGGGCCTTGCTTTCTAACTGTAGTAAGATGAAAGGATAGAGTACAAAGTCCTGTTCCTGTGGGCTCTCTCTCTCTTCTCTTTTTATTGTTCTCCTTTCAAAGGAGTAAACATGGGATAGGTTCACATTCCCACCTAATTAAATCTCAGGGTGTGAAAGCTTGCCGAGGGTGAGTGGACAAGTTTCAACCGCAATGCCCCTTCACCCTGAGTCTGATAGGGATCTTGGGTCCCATCAGAGTAACATGCTGACCAGCTCCTTAGGCCATTTGGGGAAAAGAATTCTGGTGGCTCCTCTTCTTCTTCTAGCTACCACGGTTTCTGGACTCCATCAGGTGGCCCTCATTTTCTCCTTCAGCACTGATTCCTCACTCCCTTCTGGAAGTGTCTACACTGGAATTCGGTTTCTCTGTTTGAAGGTCTCTGTTGCTAAGAGACGCTGTTTTGATGTAATCTCAAGTGTGAACTCACACTAATGATGGCTTTCATGTCGCTTTGCAAATAGCCACTTGTGCTGCTGCCCCAGGCAAGGAAGACATTCTTTTCGTTTGTTTCAAGAGCTGCCTGAAGGTGGCCACCCAGGGTGGCTGTTCAAAAGAGAAAAGGGGAAGAAGCAGCTCGTTCAGGGGTGGGACTGTTACTGATCTGCTAGTGCACCACAGCTGGTTTTCTTCCAAGACAACAAAAAAAAAAATAACTTCTCCCTTTCTCAGGCAGGAAATAGAGTGTTTGAATGATAACAAATAACGAAGCTAAATGGAACCTCTCGGCACCTACCTGAGGCCTCTTCTGTGAGAGGAAACTGAGGCCCCAGAGAAATTGAATCCTTTGACCTAAATCAAAGAGTTTATCAGAAGTCAGCCTGGGACTAGGGCTCAGGTCTTCTGATTCCCAGGCGAACTTCCTTCATGCTGCCTCCTTGGAAATGGAATTTATGTAGAATATCTTAAGATCAATAACAAAACCATTGGCATGCTATCAATAGAGCATTTTCCCCGTTTAGCAGAAATGATGGCTTTACGTCCATGATTCTCCTACTTCATCTCTCTGTAAACAAATAGCTTCCATGTATTAAAATAGGCTCTCTCTGAGTTCATCTGAGAGATCTCAAGCTCTCTGAAGACCCAACTGTGTATCCTTCCCTTTCTGTGCCTAGTAGGGGCTCAGTGAATAGTGAGTGGAGGGAGGGATAGAACAGGGTAAAACCAGCTAACCCACAAAGGACGGCATGGATTCCCCCATTAGTGCCAATGAATTTAGTTAACCGGCCACAGGTGGAAGCAAATTCCACCACCATTGTTTACCTCCATTATTTTGATGAAGTTGGTTTCTTTTCCAAACATCCATGCAATACATAAAGTAAATCAAAATCCAAAATAAAATGTTACTCATTCAAAGTTCCACATTAGCTCCAGATTTGTAATTATAGAAGTCCCAGAGAGAAAGGCCATCCTTAAGAAAAGTTTACCCTTGTTCATGAATTCCGCCCTGCTTGAAATTTCTGCCCTTTTAAAAAATTTCTGTCTTTTTCAATCAACCTCTGACCTCACTCTGATTCTAGGAAGAGTTGACTTATGTCCCCAGGGAATCATTTCACAAATATCTGAGAGCTCCACACAATCAAGGCCACAAACTGCTCAGGCTCCCATGACTCAGCGTAAATTCGAGCCTCACAAGTTGGGGGATTCTGTTGGGGGGCTTGTCAGAGGGACACAAGGCCTCAGTGGAGAAAGAAGCTCCTCTTTCTTTCTGGCAACATAATTAAAATGCTAGACTGACACAAAGTGAAAGAGCTTTGCAAAGCTGAAAACAGTGCAAATGCTCATTATCATATTAGTACTATTATCCTATTAACTCCTCACAGCTCCAATGCCTGAATGTCAGGGAAAATGAGTACTTCTGGAAGGTGGTGTTTTTTTCCCCCCCGAAGGCCTTAAGGGGGTCACTCACTGAGGGGGTGGGCATTGGACTTGTCTTTGAGGCAAATGAGCACAACTTGGGGGAGTTAAACCTCAGGATCTGGGCTTCCGATGTCACTGGAGTCAGGCTGACGGTTCCTCCCATCCCTTGATACCTTTGGGCATTAAGTGTTTTTTTTTATGCTTAACCCATGTGGTAGTTAGATGATGCTTATAAGTGGAATAAAAGGTTTCCACTGCTTTTCTGACTGCTACCAAGGACCTTTTTGTGTATTTTTTTAAAAAGATTTTATTTATTTACTTGACAGAGATCACAAGAGGCAGGCAGAGAGAGGGGGAAGCAGGCTCCCCGCCCAGCAGAGAGCCCAATGAAGGGCTTGATCCCAGGACCCCCGGACCATGACCCAAGCCGAAGGCAGAGGCTTTAACCCACTGAGCCACCCAGGTGCCCCCCTTTTTGTGTATCTTAAGGGAAAATAAAGCCACTTGATAAAATACTGTTTGGATCAAGCAACTGAGGACAGGACTCACTTCTTGCTCAGGCCCATGTCCCTCCTTCATGATTGCTTCCAACTCTAAGTGTTGATTCTAGTGCTGACTTCCTGTCTTCTAGACTTGTGGGTGGGAACTGTGGGATTAATTCAGGTTTAAAACACTTTATCAGGGGCGTCTGTGTGGCTCCGTCTGTTGAGTGTCAGACACTTGGTTTCTGCTCAGGTCATGATCTCAGGCTCTATGCTCAGCTACGGGGCTGCTTGAGGTTCTCTCCCTCTGCCCCTCCCCCTGCTTGTCTGCTCGTTCCCTCTCAAATAAATTAATCTTTAAAAAACAAAACAAAGGTGCGCTTGGGTGGCCCAGTCCTTAAGCATGTGCTTTCAGTTCGGGTCATGATCGATCCTAGGGTCCTGGGATCGAGCCCTGAGTTAGGCTCCCTGCTCAGTGGGGAGCCTGCTTCTCCCTCTCCCACTCTCAATGTTCCCTCTCTCGATGTATCTTTCTCTGTCAAATAAATAAATAAAAATCTTTTAAAAAAAGAAATAAAAATAAAAAACAAAACAAAAACCACTTTATTAGCCAGTGATGGTAAAAGTTTTAAGGTGTTCTTGATTTTCAGTGGGTTGTGGAATTGTTTCTGTAGCAAGAGAAATAAGGTTGCTGTCAAAGGCATCATATGGTGGGAATGTCCACAGACACATTTTTTATTTACATGATGCTGTGGAAAACTCTAGAACAATGTTAAGTAAGGGTATCCTGCACCGCCTTTTAGATTTCACCTGGAGTTGGTAGATACTGAAATTATAAGCTGAAATTATGTACATTTATCTGCAGAGAAGATCCACATTTTTCATCAGGCCTCCAATGGGGCCTGACTTCGGGAGAGATTAAGAATTCCTGAAGTAGAGACATTTTTTTACACCAATTTACTAAGGTGTGCCCCCACCAAAAAACCAACAGAAAACAGCAGCACTTTGCTACAAAATTTTAAGCATGCATAGTTCCTTAAACGCTGAAAATGTAAAAGTAAATTTAATTTCTACTAAAGAATTGAGAACCAAGAAGGCAGTTAGACATGGATTTCACGTATTAAAGTGCTCTAGAGCCAGACCTTCCATTCCTTTGATAAACTGTTTGAGCATGGACAATGGCCTTACTAGCATTTAAAAATATGGTTCTTGTTGATTCTTTTTTTTTTTTTAATTTTATTTATTTGTCAGAGAGAGAGAGAGCGAGAGAGCAAGCACAGGCAGACAGAGTGGCAGGCAGAGGCAGAGGGAGAAGCAGGCTCCCATAACATTCCTTGAGATCATGTCATGTGGCATATATTGTGATAAGGATAACTGCCCAAAGGGTAATGGGACTAATGAGGAATTCACAGTTCAACTAACATGATGATAATGCTTCCTGTTTTGAGAAAAGGAGGTGTGCTGTATGCGCAGACAACTCTTGACTTAGGCGGGGGTTCAAAGAAACCTTAGAATAGGCAATCATTGAGCTACATCCAGATGAGAGTTTTAGGAGTGGGCTAGTAACCCGGGCAATGGGCAGGAGGGAGGGGGGCAGCAGTTTCATGGAGGCTGCTCAGACTTCCATTAGGAATTACCTGGGGCTTGTTCAAATGCACATTTTGAGTGCTGAAGTCTGGGTTGGACCTGAGATCTGCATTTTCAAGAAGCTGCTACTGATCGCTATTGGCCATCCCCACTTTGAGTCTTGAGGGGTGGAAAAGAGGTGAACCAGGCCATTTAGGGACCAGCAAGTAGCTCAGGGGGGCTGCGACTCAAAGAAGTCTCAGGGTGACTTTGCTCCAGATGCCTGGAAAACACACAGAAAAGTACAGAGAATAATATAAGCATATACCATCCAGTCTTCGCAAATGTGGACGTAACCACTTCATGTTTTTTACAGGTAACTTGGCAAGTTTTTCCCAACTTCCTTCATCCTGCCCTTTGTCCTGCCCTCAGCAGCCCCCTCTTCTGATCCTGGTCTCTTTTTTCCATTCATGCTTTAATGTCTTGTGTATATATGTAAATAATCAATGGTTAGTGGTGTTTGTATTTTAGGTAAATAACACTTCATATGGTTTTTCTGCAACTTACATTTTTACTCAGTTCTAGGTTTTCCAAATTTGTCCTGGTTGACACTTGGAGATCTATTACATTTGTTTTGAACTGCTATTTTAGTGTTATTTCTATAAATTTATCACAATTCATTCATTCATTTCCCTATTGGTTGTTCTGAATGGATCATTCTTTTTTTTTTTTTTTAAGATTTTATTTATTTATTTGACACAGAGAGAGAGAGAGAGAGCAGCAGCAGACTCCCTGCTGAGCAAGGAGCCTGATGCAGGACTTGATCCCAGGACCCTGGGATGATGACCTGAGCCAAAGGCAGACTCTTGACCAACTGAACTCTTGAGCCACCCAGGCACTCCCCAACTGATCATTCTTAAAAACAATGATTTAGAGAAGTTTTTATGTATACTGGATACTAATCCTCTATCACTTACACACTTCTTCTCTCAGTCTGTGGCTCATTTTGTTGTCGGTATTGGTTTTAACTTCACTTATGATGCCTTTTGTTAGATGGAATTGTCAATCTTCTATTGTTGTTGGTGCTTTTTAGATATTATTTAAGAAATCATAAAGTTGTACTAACTTTTTGTTAGTTTTGCAAACAATAGGGATCAGTTGAGAAGAGTCAATACAGCATTTTGGGTAAACTTGGCTTGCAATTTTCTTAACTGTTCTCTGAATTATTAGTACAATGATGTCTCTTTACAATAGTTACTGCCCAGGAATGGTCTTGTTTGGTTTGTTCGAAAAGGTTGGTAAGTTCTTCTCCATAGAAATAAAGGCAAGTCTTGATGCTGTCCATTTTATTTCTTGATCTTCTTTAGGTTTTTAAGTGTGCCTCCCACTTCTGGGGTCTTTGGCTGGTACTCAGTGGTAGGTGGGAGAATCCCCTAGCCCCCTCAGAATCTTCAGCTCCAGCCCTGCACACGATGAAGACCCCTGCCCGAGGGGCCTCTTCTCATCCTGTTCTCCCTGGGTCCCACTCTTAATTATCCTTGTCCTAACAGGTTGAGGGGTGGCAACAGCTTCTCTCTGCTGCCAGACTCTGGGTGCCTCAGCACCCCTATGTCCTTTCAACAATTCTCCATTTTTCTGACACCAACAGGAAGTCCCATAATTCAGCTCAATCTTGATATTGATCACCCAGAGTGAGTGCAGACTAAGGGACTCAGCCTCACAAGACTGCCCCCACTTCAGATGCCAGCTGCAAATCCTAGGCCTCCAGGTGATCCATACTTCTGTCCAAGTTGGCTACAAATTCCAGGGTTCCCACAATGCACCCTCAGGTTTGATAACTTACTAGAATGACTCACAGAACTCTGGAAAACACTATGCTTACAATTGAAGTTTTATTATAAAATATATAACTCAAAGGGAGTTTGAAGTGGCCAAATGGAAGAGATATGGAGGGCAAGGTCTTCAGAAGTCCTGAATGCAAGCACTTCCATTCCCGTGGAGCTGAGGTGTACCACCCTCCTAACACATCTGTATGTTCACCAACTAGGATGCTCCCCTGAGCTTTTTTGTTCAGAGGTTTTGTGGAGATTTCATTACTTTGACATGATTGATTGACCATTGATGGCCAATGATGGTTGAACTTAACCTCCAGGCTCTCTCCTCTCCTAGGAGGTCAGAGAACGGGGCTGAAAGTTCTAGCTCTCTGGTCACATGGTGGTTTCTCTGTGGACCAACACCATCCTAAAGTTGTCTAGGGACCCACCAATTAGCAACTATGCTAATGCATCATTACTGTAAACTCAGGTATGGTCAAAAGGGGCTCATTATGAATAACAAAAGACACTCCCATCATCAGGAAATGCCAAGAATTTTAGATCTTTGCCAAGAATTGGGGACAAAGACCAAACAAATTTTTTGTTATACTGCAACCCCCCATTGTTTCCCATTAATCCTACCCACACCTTCGGATGAATCATTTGGGTGGACTTTGTTTCCCACCTATATACCTGCAACTTCTTGCAGACACAGCAGTCATCCTTTGTACCTCCATGTGTATGTACCATCACCGTGACATTTGTAATGCTGTATCACAGTGTCCTGAGTGCCTTCTTGTGCTCTGCTCTAAATTGTCCACAACTTGAGGCAGAAACATGTCCTAGTCATCCCTGTATTCCTGCCATTCTAGCCCAGCATCTGACCTATCATGGTTGTCAATCATTCTTTTAATGGATTAGTGAATTGTTCCATTTCTCATTCTGGGCATCCATTCATTCAGCATCTCACCTGTGAGAGACCGCCCCACGTGTTGGGTACGCAAATTCACTGCTAGATGGGTCCTGATACTATAGTGGATTTGGACTTCATCTTGGAGTAGATAGAAGGACTGGGCAGCTTGGTCTACATTTCTACCACATCTTGGACATGCCTCAAAGGAGCACAGACCTCTCTCACAGACACTGAGACAACCCGTGTCAGTGACGACTCCTCCATGGCTCTCTGGCTGGGGACAGTCTTTGCTACTCTACCTTCATACTCCAAGGACCTCCTTGGCCTCTCTTCTAATACCTGAGGAGCAATGGTTTATTTGATTCTGAAATAGTTTCTCCTCTTGAAGAGAACAGAAATTCTGCAGATTTTTCTCTCTGCCTGAATGGAAAGAGGGCAGAGATTAGGATCTCCTACCCCACCTGGTTCAAATCCTGCCTCTCCACTTGCTTGGGGGGAAGTACCTAATTCACTTTGTACTTGCCTCAGTTTCTGCATCTCTAAAGTGGGGAAAATAAGAATCCTCACCTCCTAGAATTAATTTGAGGATTAAATGAACACTAAGAGCATGTTGTCAATACCTAATAAGTGTCATTTGCAATTTGCATTTCTCCTTTATAATCATCTTTTCTGGGGGAAATAAAATAAAATAAAATAAAATATATCCCCATGTGCACAAAGGAATGCTGAAGAGACACACCAACAACAACTAACAACAACTAGGAGAATGACTTTTTAATGTACAAATTTTTAAATCCATGTTTTCACTTGTTCTGAGTTTTAACCATGTGTATCTATTTTAAAAACTCTTTTCTGTTATATCTGACAGATTTCAAAATCTTTCCTCTGGGTGTGACTATCTAAAGCTGAAAACACACACACACACACACACACACACAGGCTTACACTCTTCCACCTTTATCCTGCCCGACTACTTATGTGTCACGATAAACATTTCCAGTGGCTTGTCTTACAACTTCTCTGCTCTTCGGGACTGAGCTAGAAAATGAGCCCTGGAATTAATGGCTGGGGCAGAACACATCCCACTGGCAACTTCCTATTTATGTGAACTTGTACTTCTATCAATGATGGCAATGAAAAACAAAATCAAAGCAGGGCCTGGATTTAAAATGATTTGAATACATTATAGAACATTAATTCCATAGAGGCTTTCAAACCAGACTGATCAGGCATTTGGAAATCATTTATCTTAAGTGGGTCTCTGAAATGTACCAGGACATTAAAAATGACAGTGAATTATGTTTACTTCATGTTTTACATTAAAAAAAATAGGAAGCATCCCAATTCCTGTTCGGGATAAGGGCATCTTTTTAAATCCCATAATTAGCTCTGTGAGCATCCAAAATAATATCTAATTCCAGGCTTTTTCTTTTTTAAGATTTTATTTATTTATTTGACAGATCACAAGTAGGCAGAGAGGCAGGCAGGGAGAGAGAGGAGGAAGCAGGCTCTCCGCGGAGCAGAGAGCCCAATGTGGGGCTCGATCCCAGGACCCTGGGATCATGACCTGAGCCGAAAGCAGAGGCTTTAACCCACTGAGCCACCCAGGTGCCCCTAATTCCAGGCTTTTGAATAGCCACCTCTTTTTAAAAACCCAGCTAATGTATGCGTTTGCAGACACAAAGACGAGAATAAATCAGATGGTGCCACTGTGGTACCCTTAGGTGATGGGATAAGGGAGAAAGAAATGAGAAAAGGAAGCCATGGCCGGCATCTCCAGCTCTGGGAGCTTGATAGCCCCCTCTCCTCGTTTATCTGTTGAGTCATCTGTCCCAAGTTCAACCATGATGATGTGGGAGACTGTGTACCAGGCTATGGGAGCACAGATTAAGAGGGGCTGCTGGCCCTCAAGGAGTTTATTGTCTAATGAGAGAGACAAAATAGAATTATGTCATTATAATACTACATGGGAAATCCTAAATGACAGAATGGCAAAAGTACTCTTAGAGCATACAGAAGTGAGATGCGTGTCAACATAGGTAAATCTGCTTATAACTATTTACTGGTTTAATTATCTTGTGTCTGTCTTGTCTGGGATGACGTGTGGCAGGCTTCTGTTCTGTTTGCTTTGTAGGGCAAGATATGATGCTCAAGGCAGGACACCCAGCACTACTTCTTCGCAGTGCCTTGTGCGTGTGTGCGGGAATTCACTCATCACTCACTTAGTATAAGGCTCCATGCTCGTTTCTGAGAATACCGAGGATTCATGGATATTAGTTTGTGGTTAAATAATTAAACAGTGCTCAGTACCTTCTGATATCACAGTTCCATGTCCTTGGACAACAAATCCCCATACTGGAGAGTGTTAGTAGGGTTACTGAGAACCTAGGAAATGAAAAACACAAGAGCCCAGTGACTGACAGCCAAAGCCTCAAGTACTCTGGGTAAGTGTGGCCCCTCCCCCTATGCCCCAGCCGGGCCCTGCCACCCTATCAGACCGTGCAGAGACTGAACACTGCGGAGATTCCTTTGCAACACAGTATTTGCTACCCTCGGTCTCTATTCTAAAGCAGAATACCCCAAAAAACTACCCAAAAAAGAGGATGCTACCATTTCTCCACTTAGCAGGCTAGAGGTCAGTATGAAGGATGTCGCCCAGGGATAAGGCTGGAGATGGGCTTTGGTTGTTTGTTAGACCACTTATGGGGGCCTGGAAGGCCATGACCAGGAATTCTTTAAATGTGTGGGGCACTAAAGTGTCTTCCACCAGCATGATTGGATTTAAACCTTTATATAAGTCTGGGGAAAGGTCCTGCTTTCCCCCCGACAACAAAACTGAGACTTATTGTGGTTAAATGGCTTCTTGAGGAGGTAGGGCCAGGATGAGAGCCGAAGTTGACCTGATCCAAGTCCAGTGCTCATTCCATGAGGTCCCCTAAACAGATAGATGCTTTTATGGACTGAACATGGAACAAGTTTCCTACGCTGACACAATAACCCCAGTGTGGTTGTATTTGGAGAAGGGGCATTTAGGAAGGTAATTAAGGTTCAATGGGCTCATGAGGGTAGGATCCTAATGGGACAGAACTGGTGTAAGAGGAAGAGGAAGAGACACCAGATCTCTCTCTCTCTCTCCCCCAACAGGTGTGCAGAGAAAAGGCCATATGAGGGTGTAGCAAGAAGGTGGTTGTCTACAAGCCAGGAAGAGAGCTCGTGCCAGGAGCCGAATTTGCCAGCACCTTGATCTTGGACTTCCAGCCTCCAGAACTGTGAGAAAATAACATTTCTATTGCTTAAGCCACATGGACTATGGCATTTTGTTTGGCAGCCAGAGCCGACTAATGCAGATTTTTGTACCACAAATGGATGTGCTACTGTGACGAACCCCCCAAAATGTGGAAGTGGCCTTGGAACTGAGTGTTGGGGAGGGGCTGGAAGAGTTTCAAGGTGCATGTCTGAAAAAAATCCCAGGTTGTCGTAGCATGACTGTTGGTAGAAACATGGATGTTAAAGTGAACCTGGTGAGGCATTAGGAAGAGAGAAGAGAAGAGAAGAGAAGAGCAGAGCAGAGCTGGAAAGAAGGCCTCTGCCATCTTAGAGGATATGTGTATCACCGTGGGCAGAATGTTGGTAGAGGGGCGCCTGGGTGGCTCAGTGGGTTAAGCCTCTACCTTCAGCTCAGGTCGTGATCTCAGGGTCCTGGGATCGAGCCCCGCATCGGGCTCTCTGCTCAGCAGGGAGCCTGCTTCCTCCTCTCTCTCTGCCTGCCTCTCTGCCTACTTGTGATCTCTGTCAAATTAATAAATAAAATCTTTTTTTTTTAATAAATAAAATCTTAAAAAAAAAAGAATGTTGGTAGAAATACAGGCAGGGATGAGGAATGTGTCACTGGAAACTGGAGGAAAGACGATCCTTCCTCTAGTGGTAAAGAACTTGGCTGAGCTGTGTTCTCTTGTTCTGTGGAAGGTGAAACTCGCAAGCAATATTGAGTATTTCACAGAGGAGATTCCTAAGCAAAATGTTGAAGAAGTAATTTGGCTCGCTTACAGGAAAGCATGAGTGGAGGGAGAAATTGGAAGTAGGGGCTTCAACAGATATAGTATTTGTACAGCTGTCGTTCCAGCAGTGCTATCCATAGTAACCCAGAGGTGGAAGCAACTCAGATGTCGATTAAGGGATGAGTGGACAAAGAAAGTGTGGTCTATACATACAGTGGAATATGATTCAGCCCTATAAAGAAAGGACATTCTGCCATGTGCTCCTATGTGGGATAGATCTTGAAGACATCGTTCTAAGCAAACTATGCCAGACACAAACAGACTAATACTGGATAGTTCCCCTCATACGAGGTTCCCAAAGTAATCACATTCGTAGAGACAGAAAGTAGAAGGGAGGTTGCCAGGGACTGGGGAAGAGGGGATGGGGAGTTAGTGATTAACAGGTAGAGAGGTTCATGTTGGGAAGAGGATAATGCTCTGGCCATGCATGGGGAGGGATGATAGGTACACAACACTGTGAATGTCCTTGATGCCACTGAGCCGTATGCTTGAACAATGGTTAAAATGGCAAATTTTATGTCATGTCTATTTCAACACAATTTTTCAAAAGAATAAAAAAAATTTAGAAAATAATTCTTCAGCTCATTTTCACATCACAAGAATTTGCCCTAAACGTCTGACCCAGCAGTCACGACTTTTTACCTTTCTTACGAAAAGCCTCTGTTTTCTCCATCCTTTGGACCAGATCCTGCCAATGCTCACCTTGAAGTTGTCCTTTTGTTCCCATCCCCACCCTGCTACCCCAGGTCAGCCTGTCACCTCTTAATGGCTGCCCTGCTCCTCTCTGATCAGTGTCCCTGCGGCCTCTGCTTGCTCCTATTCTGCCTCCTCACTGGTCTCTCTGAATTACCTGCCTTGCCTCGCTCATCAAGGCTTTGCACATCCACGTCTACTGGGACCAGCCGACCAGTTGTCCCGGCACATACGCACATGCCATTCCGGGCAGGCCGGCCTCCTGGAGGTGCCCTGAGACAGTTTGACTTTCCTGCCTCTGTGTCTTTGTGCCCATGTCATCCTCACCCCTTGATTCTCCCCTTTCGATGCGTCCCCTGCTCCAGTCCCAACCCCACCTCCTCCCCTAGCCACGGTTCCCAGTCATCTCCTCATGCTCCAGCCGCTCTTACCTTCCGCACCTACACTGCACAGTGAAGCACCCAGCTGCTTCCTCAGCATTACCCAGCCTCCCCAGGTAAGGGGGGGAAATGCTTTCTGGCCGGGACCCCCAGAAAAATGCTTTTCTGCTTTCTTTTGACCTAGCAGGGTCCTGAACTCCTGACTGATATCCCATAGCTACTAGTTGATTGACATGAGTAGATGTCAACTTACGAGCTGAGCTGAGCAAACGCCAGGTTACTAATCAGTTTCCAAAATATCAGCAGAGCTATTTTGAATTCATTTAGGATGCACAGTCCTGGCCCGAGGGTGCCTGCCTGTGGCAAAAGTGCGCTGGGTCCTCATTTGGAAAAAGACAGCTTTCAGGGTCACTTGAGGGCAAGGCTGGGAGCATCAGGGCAGAACTGCGTGGGAAGCAGTTGAAATGGAAGACAGAGGAGCTGTCAACAAGGACACTGCAGTCATCTTCTAGAGAAACACCACCATATAGAAAGGCGGCTTGGATTCTGGACTCTCAGATCTCAGTGGTGAGCAGGAAACGAGGTGGCCAGGCTGTGGGAGCCTAGACTGTCTTCAGGGGAAAAGGGAAGTTCAAGCTCAAAGATGACTCACCATCCTTGCCTCTCAAAGCAGCCACCTCCCACCCTTTCCATTCTCTCTCTTGCTGAAGCTGCATCCATCTGCGTAAATGAAATCATCTGAAAAGTTACAGGATAGGGCATGCCTCTGGAGAGGGAGAACTTGACTTTTGGGTCCTCAGTGACCTGAGGCTCATTCATCAAATACTTACTGAGCTCCTCTGTGAGCTGGGGGCTCAAATAGAGCAGGGACCTTGCAGATACCAGCCCTCCTGTCCTGTTGCCATGTGCTAGACATTGTGCTGGGTACTAGAGACTCTCTGATCCAGATAACATGGCCTAAAAGAAGGGACTTATGGTCACAGGAAGAGACAGTCGTCAGTAGGCGGTTAACGACAGAGCGTGGGATGTACGTTCTAAATAATACAGTGTTCGGGACTCAGTGCTCAAATGTTGCACACTTGGACAAAGAGGCTCATGGGGACACATTTTCTTTGTTTCAAATTCTATATGATTTTTCTAAGTCACTCTCCTTGGAAATGCCATTTTTTATTTCCCCAGATATCAGCTTCTTGCCTCCACTGCCAAACTAACAGGCCTACATAGGCTAATATTTGATGATTTTCAAGCACCTGGTCTTGGGACTGTTCTACTGGGTCACGGTCCCTAAAGAACTGGTGGCAGAAGGCCCACTTCCATCCAGACATCCTCATTCTGTTAAAGCACCAACAACGGAAAGAGTATTTCCTGTCCTTTGATGATTATAGGTGTTCTATAGGTTGGGAGCTAGTTCTCGCCTTGAGCACAGCTTAGTGCATTCTTAGAAAATGAGTAAATGTCTCTGTTCTAAATAAGGGAACTGACAAGATAGCCTATGTCTCAGCCCCCTATACTTCAGGCAAGGATGATCTCATGAAGCACTAAAATGACCTCATTCTATTATTGGAAGAACTTGTCTGTCCACAGATATTTTCTCACTGTTGAAATTAGTGGCTAAAATTCTCACAATTAGGATCACTTACTGAACCAGTGCACCTGTTAAAATGTAATTATATGACCCGTGGATAGGATATCATGGAAAGCAATGGTAGAAATACCTGGGGGACTTTTTAAAAAAATCCCAAGCCCATCCCAGACAAATCTGGATCTCTGGGAGGTGGGACCACAAGGACTTTGTCCAAGCTCCCAAGGTGTGTGCAATGTGCTGTGAAGGTTGAGGACTGCTGCCCTGAGTTCACAGAACACAAGGAACTGTTGAGAATTGGTCAGTCTTACTCATGCATCAGCAAGTCCTCTTCAAAAGGAGAATGTGATCCTAGGAGAGGTCCTATTCCCTCCACACTCATTGTGTGGTTCATAGACCACCACCATCAGCATCTGCATCATCTTGCCATTGGCTTTAAAAATACAGAATCCCGGTCACCTGGGTGGCTCAGTCCATTGAACATCTTTCTTCAGCTCAGGTTATGGTCCCAGAGTCCTGGGATCAAGCCCTGCATTGGGCTCTCTGCTTAGTGGGGAGTCTGCTTCTCCCTCTGCCTCTGCCTCTCTCCCTACTCATGCTCTCTCTTTCTTTAATAAACAAATAAAATCTTTAAAAAAATAAATAAAAATAAATTAAAAAAATACAGAATCCTAGGGACCACCCAAGATTGACTAAATCAGAATCAGCATTTAATAAGGTCTTCAGATGATTCATGGCCATATTGCACTTTGAAAGGAACTGTACAAGATAATGTCTTTCAAAGATTTAGTTATTTATTTAGGAGAGAGAGAGAGAGAGAACATGTGCATGTGAGCGGGGGCGGGGTGGGGAAGCAGAGGGAGAGGCAGAGGGAGAGAAGCAAACTTTCTGCTGAGTATAGACCCGTCCTGGGGCTGGATATCATGACCCTGAGATCATGACCTGAGCTGAAATCAGGAGTCAGACACTCAACTGACTGGCCCACCTAGGCTCCCCCAAAATGATGTTTTTCAAATGTCTGCTTGGGTATCCCCTCACTCACTGTTAGGCTGAATTATATTCCCCCAAATTCCTATGTCCAAATCCTAACTTCCAGCCCCTCAGAGTGTGACCTTATTTGGAGACAGGGCCTTTACAGAGGAAGTCAAGTTAAATTGTGTGACTTCCTGCATCATCAGAATGGGTGCTAATCCAATATGGCTGATGTCCTTATAAAAAGGGAGAATTTAGATACAGAGAAATACATACAGAAAGAATATTGTATGAACATGGGGATGTTCTACAAGCCCAGGAGAGAAGCCTGGAGTGGATTCTTCCCTCACAGCCCTTAGGAAGAACCACTCTTCCCAGTACCTTGATCTCCGATTTCTGGTCTCCACAAATGAAGAGACAAGACGTTCCTGTGAAGCCAGTTTGTGGTACTTTGTTAGAGAGCAGCCCTACAAATAAAGGATTCACTCGTGCTGTCTTCTGTCTAATTTACATAAAAACTGCCCACAAAAGGACCAGAATCTATCCATCTGCCACTGTCATTCCTTGTCCCCCAAACGCTCAGGTCAGGACCACTTCATGGACCACTAGCCAGCCTGTAGATTGGCTGCCCGGCTTCCAGAAGCCCAGTGCTAATTCCATCAGCTGTGGGTAGAGTAGTGGTGGGTCCCATGACCAGCTTTCTTAGAAGGCTGAAGGGTTTCCTAGAATGGTTGGACGGATGTCCCTTAATCAGCCTCGAGCACCCACCATTGCCAGGGCACTGTATAAATTATTCTTGTCATCATCAGACTGTTCTGTAGACCTTTGCAGAGTGGTGGAGAGGAAGTCTTGGTTAACCCAATAGAGAGCTTTGGGTATAGCTATCTATTGGGTACAGCTCATCTCTCTTAAGGTATCTGCTTATAGTCTAGTTTCTTCAGCCAGGTATTGTAAGACTCGGCCCCTCTCTGTCCCAACCCCAGACCCAGTTTCAAGAGTTTAGCAAATGGTACCGACACTACTGCAGGTTTTGTTGAGAGGTGGGAGAAGGGGTTACCCCCATGGAGGCAACCTTCTTTAATATGCCTTCCAAACCTGTCTCTCCCTTTAGAAATTGCCAAAGCTCTCTTCTTAATCTTTGATGGCTCTACTTTATCTTCCTCTTGACACCCTTCTTAAAATTTTGGCTTTTTAACATATCTCACTGCATCACACAAAAGTCAACTGAACAGCATTGTCAAGGGGCTGAGGCCCAAGACCACAGGGCACACTTGCACTTGGACAAGTAGGGTTCATTACTAGCTGCAGTGAGGACCTCACTGTGAAGAACCCGAGGAGCTCAGTGTTAGAAAGGGCCTGTTACAGGATTGGGGATTTGGATGCATGATAAGGAAGCCAGGATTGGCTCTAGAGATTGGTTGGAGGTTGGATGATGTCAGAATGTGGGAGCAATTCTTTGGGCACCTCAATAAATGTTAATGGAGAGGGGAGACTAAGACAACCTAAAGCTGTAATTGGCAAAGTAGAAGTCACTCATTTCAGCCCATATACGGACCTTTGGGGGGAGTATTTTTGTGGGTGGTACAGTGACCTGGTTTTATGTGAGCTTAGATGAAACTATGAAGTGGCCTTGCTTTGTCTCATCTTATTGTGGCTTCAGAATGACATCTGGGGTTGCTGCCCTGTGCCAACCAAGGCTTACGTTCAGTAGAATAGCATGGCCAGGCCAGCTTCTGGGAGTCAGGGACTGCTCTTTTAAAATTGTCCCCGCAGTCAGCAGAAGTAACACCTGTGTGTTTTCAGCCAATCCCTTTTACCTGTTGTTTTTGCAAGTGTAGCTCTGGGCAGAGGGGAGGGGCCCGTTTATCTCACATGTCTCTTATATCAGGTGGGGCACATATTAGGGCTTTACTGAAACATTAGGACAGTGTATATATGTATATGTGTGTATATATGGACACGCCCATTGATTTAGTCAACATCCATTTACCGAAGGACTCCTAGGAATGAGGGATGATCATGGGCATCAGAGCTTCTGAGAGGAACAGTGCTGATCTCTAAGATGAGGAGGTGTTTCTTAGGTTTGTTGGGGGTGGGGTATTAGTCTGCTGGGGCTGGTGTAACAAATACCACGAACTGGGTGGCTTAAACAACAGAAATTCAGTTCTTCATGTTGTAGAAGCTGGAAGTCCAAGATCAAGGTGTCAGCGGGGTTGGCTCTTTGTGGCCTCTCTTGGCTTGTAGATCCCACCTTCTCCCTTGGTCCTCACATAGTTTTCTGTGTATCTGGGTCCTGATCCCCCTTTTATTATGAGGACACCAGTCATGCCGGATTGGGGCCCGTGCCAGTGACTTCATTAAACCCTTACTTCCTTTTTGGGGTTGGGGTTTCACATGTGAATTGTGTGTGGAGGATGCAATTGAGCCTATAAGAGAGGCCAGATAGGGGAAGGAAAGCACGCTGTAAAGTGTCTTGGATGCTATGGTGGAAACATTTGGGGTGCTGGGGATGGTGGGGGGGGTAGGGAAAGAGGGAGGGTCATTGCACGGTGAGGGTGCAGGCTGCAGAAATCCCCTGGAGGGGTGGTGAGGGCCAGGACTTCAAGGATGACTAATTTCCCGGGGAGGGTGGAGGAGAGGCATGGGCTTGGAGTGGTGAGCTTCCTGACCATAAGCAGGGGAACAGCTGTGCAGAAGGACTTACAGGAGGTGTAGCTGGTCACCCCATGTTCTCCTGTGGAGCGTTTAGGGCTGAGATGAGGGGTATGGCTGCCCCTGGTTGAGTGGTGGAAGCTGGGATGATTGCGTCAAATAGCCACTGAGAACTAGTTTGGTAGCCACATGTCAAGAGTTCCACTGCTACGTTGGGCCCTCTAGGGCTGTCTGGTGTGTTCGTTGGGCCTATTTGTACCCCTGCCTCTCCACCCCTCAGCATCTCCGGGAAGCCTCGGACCAGAGCTTGGACTGCAGCTTTATCGCCTCCCAGCTGGGTAACTCTTCGCCCTTACTACCTTCCTTGGCTCACGTTCTCCATCTGGAAAATGGGGCAATGCCACCTGCTCCCTAGGGCTGTCCTGAGGGTTATGGGAGGCACCTGTGCAGCCTCCAGCTCAGCTCCTTTTCCCTCCTTTTCCCTCCTGCCACAACCAAGCAGGGAGGCAGGAGACAGCCCGGAAAATAGAAGGGAAGAGCAAGTTCGCACACAGTCAGGCACTCTAACCAGTACAGGACTCCGACACCTGCTACACTGGGAAGTTAAAAAAGAAGGTATGACTGGGTGTAGTTTACAACCCATGGACATTCAAAGCGCTACAGAAATCACTTTGTGTTTCTATTAACAAGAACCTTGAAACTGATTCTCTGACCATCCCATTTTATGGCTTAGGAAACTGAGGCCTAGTTATGGGTTGACTAGTCTCAGTCTAACAGCAAACAGCTGAGAGGAGAATGCGGGCTCACCTACAAGACCTTTGGCAGAGCAGATTTGCTTACTCTGGGCCCCTCTGGGGTCACCAAACAATGTGATCATCTAAATTAAAAAATATATAATAGTAGCTAATGCTTGTACATGGTTCTTACCATGTGCCGGGTTTGTTCTAAGTACTTTACCCATGTAAATGTATTCAGTTCTCCTGACAATGTTATGCAGTAGGATTGTAGCTCTAATTCCCATTTTATAGGTGAGGACACTGAGGCACCAAAGAGTAATTGCCCAGGGCCACACAGTGAGGGAGGTGGAGAAAGCGTTTGGATCTGGGGCAGTCTGACTTGCAGAGTCTGTGTTCTTAACCACTCTAGTTTACTGCTTTCTAACCGGTGGTTCTCCATGATCTCTGGGCCAGCAGCAGCAGCGTCGCCGGGAGCTGGTTAGAAATGCCAGTGGCTGCGCTGTCCCTGACCTTGGGAGGTGGGGCTGAAAGAGCTGTGGTTTCACGGGCCTTGGAGGTGATTCTGATGCCTGCTGCAGTTTGTGAGCCACTGCCTTTCCTCCACTTGTTCCCTCAAAGAGCCTTTGCTGGAGACGGAGGGGAGGCTCCAGAGATCCATTAGCGAGACTCTGGGAAGTTTCCTCTAGGACACGCTTGGATCACTGCTTTTGAATTTTAATGAGTGCAAAAAATGATCTGGGCTGGGAAGGTGCCATATTGGTATTTGGTCCACTTCTTTCTGCAGAAGTAAACTTGGGGCGTATTTATATTTTTCCTTCTTTCTCCTTGCCTAAGTACCTACCACAGAGTGGACCATTGGTAATCAATAAGCTTTTATGGTGCCCCTAAATTACTTGTTTTCCACACAAAGCTAACCTGAAAGCAATACATCACTGACGAAGAAAGACTTTCGGGATGGAAATCGTGTCTGTGAGAGAGAAAAAAGGACTCTGGTGTGACTCAAAACTGGACTGCCTTAATGCCCAGTTTCTTGACATTTCCTTCCTACCTTCCTTCCTTTCTTGCTCCCTCCCTCCTTCCATCCCTCTCTTTCATCCCTCCCGTCCCTCCCTCCCTCCCTTCCTTCCTTCCTTCCTTCTTTTCCTTTTTTCTTTCTGTCCTGCTGCTGCTGCTTCTTCTTCCTCTTCCTCCTTCTCACCTTCTTCTCCTCCTCCTCCTGGTAAAATCTACATTCCAATTCCATTATCGTTATTTTAAAAGTGACTTAAATAGAATACTTGGCACTAATTTGGGGCCATTAGCCTTAAGAGCAGAGACAAATTCTTGATTGAGAGGAGAAAAGAAACCAGGATTGAAAAGAAGAAACAGTGTACTAGTTGGCTTAGACAGGATCTGCCTTTTTTTTTTGGAAAGAGGAGAAGGAATGCTTTGAGAGTCATGCAGGAAAGAAAATCTGTCCTGTGGAATGACCACTGCAGATTAGTGAGGTCTGGGGTCTATTGGGAAAACACACCAAAAATGTGCAAACTTGAGAAACCCATTTGGGGGCTTTGGGGAGAGGCTGACTCACAACGAAAATGAAGAAACTGTTTCTGGATCATGAGAGATGGATGTCCCAGCAGGAAGTGTTCAGATAGTCTACTGAGAGGCACAGGGGGAGATAAGGAATGACGGGGGAAGCGGGATCAATCTGTAGGGTCTGATTCCGCTGAGAGGGAGGCCCGGACACATGTGCAGTTTGGAGGCACAGGAAATTTACTTTCTTTCACCCTTTCTTTTATTCTGTCTGTCCTGAACATCTTCATCAGTCCTTCAGGATCATCTGATGTTAGCTGTCCCCTCTTGACAAAGAGAAAGTTACCAGTAAAGCATTTAAGCAAATTCCGCCGCTTTGTATTAGTTGCTGGGAATAGGGGTCCCATGGATTGGAAATCTTCATTTGCTTGATTTAAAATGCTCTCTTCAATCTAACCAGCTTGGAATGTAATGTCTTTCCAACTGGGGGTCTCCCTGGCTCTCCTTCAATAAATATAGCATATTAAAAAAAAAGAAAAGAAATTGCTGTTTGAAATCAAATCGGTCTGTTTTTGGAGGAGTTTGGATTCTCTTAAAGGACGTGTTAGTAAACAAGAGTAAACATGGAATGTTGTGCTGTTAATGAAAAGGCCCCCCTTTACTTCAGGCAAGGATCTTGATTTGGATTTGCCCAGAAGAGCTCAGAGCTGATCTGGGCACCAGGGCTGGGAGAGCTGAAGAGGTCGACAAAATAGAATAGGAAGAATTCAGAGCTCCTGGCAGCAATTGAGGAGTAGGAATGATGTTAATGGGGGGGGGGGGGGTTGGAGAAAGGAGCTGAGCTGAACTGGGGATCTGGTGCAGCTCCGGGGGCAGCCTGGGGAAGGTATGGCTGGTCCACACTGCCTGGTCTTGGAGGAGTTGAACGAACATCCGGAATGGGAGCACTGACTTTATTCTGATGAAAACTTCCTCTCCTCACGTCTTCAGGAAACGCGTTGGGGACACAGAGAAGTCTGTGTGTGTGCTGTTTCTTTGGTGGGGATCCAGGAAGGGCCAAATCCACACGGGGCCCTGTGGGGGCTGCCTGCAGGGGTGGGATACACCATAGACTGAGTTCACTCGGGGAGTGTGTGGGCTCAGGGCCAGAGGGAACCAGGAGAAACCCCGGCAATGGCACTGAACTTGGATAACTTCTAGGTTAGGGATTCAGGCCCCTGTGATCTAGGCGTTAAGGGATATGTGACATCAGCTGTCATGGGTTACGTCGCCACCAGCAGCAACGTGCCCCATATACCAGGTCTATGAGCAACATTGGCTGACGACCCGTTTCCAGTGTGGGTCATGTCATTATAATGCTACACAGATGTGATCTGACATAGAAGGGCAACGCTCTTCTGTGGGTATAGGTGATTCAAATATGGGAAAATGTTGAATTCCAAGGAATCTCGGGAAAATGTTGAATTCCAAGGAATTCCAAGGAGAAAGAACTCCCTGTGTGGCCCCTGCAAGTAAGTCCCTGAGCTCATTTGGCCTTGGTTTTCCTAATGGAAAAATGGGTCTAATAATAACATGTGAGCCTGCTGGCCTCTAAGAATTATTAGAACAGTACATATGTGAAGAACCTGAATGCTTTTTTGAGCCAGGAGAGGAAGATTCTTATGTAACCTTGAAATGCTGCTTTTCCTATTTCTTTGTTTTTCTGGGCCCACACCGGAACAACAAAATAAAAGCACCACCTGAACCAAAACCCTGGCAAACACAAACACAACAACAAAAACTGGGGAAAAGCTCTTATGAGAAGAGCCAACCCCTCTCTGAGAAGAGAGGACAGGTGTTTTTCAGCCCTGCTGCTCTGCCCATCTCAGGCTTCCAGGGTTTGGACTGATTGGAAGAGCCTGGTGGGGAATGAGGGCTTCTGAGGAGGGGCTGGGAGAGGCTGTGTGTCACGGAGGGGTGTGCTTCTGGTCCACATCAGGCCAGGTGAGGGGTGCTTTCGGAGAACTCCAAGTGAACACAAATCCCAGTGTCTGAGGAAGCCCAGAGCAGAGCTGGTGGGAGCTGCCTGGAGGGCTGAGTGAAGAGACCCAGCCTCTGCATTGGTAGGACCAGGGGAATGAGAATGGATGGTGGAGAGAGTGGCCAGTGCCATCGGTTCCCATGGGACCATGCCCATGCCTGCGAGACCTGCCACGGGAAGAGACAGAGCCGAAACAGGGTCTACTTCTGAGAGTGGCAGCTGAGAGGATGCTGGCCATGGCCAAGCGGGGGGCATAGCCTGCACTTGGCCATGGTGGGCACTGGGAGAGTCCTAGGAGGAGGGATCTCTAAGGGACCCACAAAGCCACCTGTGGGAGAAAGAGCCACTTGCAGAGGCCACCAATGTGACATTGGCACCTGTTCTGAGCCATTTTCCTGCATCTCCTCTCTTCTCTCTGCCCACTCTGGTGGTCAGAGGTGGCATGGAGAGTGGTGGTGAGGGGAGTTTGAGGCGGAGAAATGGCTGAGCAGCCCTATGGCTCCCTTGCCCACCATGTGTCTCTGAGCCTGGTCCTGCTGAAGTTGGAAAGCAGCAAAAGACTAAAACTGACCTTAAAAGGCTTCATTTAGAGCCAAGGGAACTTTTTGTAAGAGAAGACCATTTATTAAAATCACAAAGGTTAAGGTGTCCATCTGAGATAGACAGTATAGTCATAAAAAAGAAATTTGACCTAAGGGTGATTTGGAAAGAAAAAGAAGAAGGAGGAGAAGAAGGAGGAGGAGGGGAAGGAGGGGGAAGAAGCTGCAGCCCTTTCAGGGCACTTTTCCTAGGAGGCAGCATGTAGCGGGGCAGGGAAGCACACAAGAGCACGTGGCCATGGCAGAGGGCCATGCCATGTACTTCATTAATCTAAAGCAAATTTGAGCTTGATTGAAATGACCCATTGATAACTATTCCAGTGTTCCAGGAGTCCCATAAAACCTTATGTCCACAAGGGACCACGACATGCTCTCTAGGTAAAAGTCTCTAAAAAATTTTAAATCATGCTTATGCATTAGTTAAAA
The DNA here is from genome assembly GCA_004024625.1 of Mellivora capensis. Lineage (NCBI taxonomy): Eukaryota > Metazoa > Chordata > Mammalia > Carnivora > Mustelidae > Mellivora > Mellivora capensis. The sequence goes on from PISX010000885.1 coordinate 217,608, forward strand.
AGCTAGTCAGGCATATAAAATATATTCACATAAGATTGTACAAATATTTAATCATAAAACATTATAACACACCAGGTTTAATTGCAGACGGGAGGAAACGTTAAGAGAAAGGATTTGATACAAGTAATTAGATGCTTAGACCTGGAAGAATAGGCTCTAAGATCCAAGAAATGGTTCCTAGGAAAAAGCTATAGGAAGGATCTGTCCAGGGGGCTTCTACCTCTGTCTCAGTCAAGCAGTTGTGGGATCAGGAAGACTCCCATGGATCTCTTGGCTTCAGGTTAGACAGCTGGAACTTTTCTGAGGACCTAAGCTATCAGCAGCAGAGAGCAACACTGAGTCCCCAGTATGGCAACATTCCTTGGGGGAGACGAGCCAACCCCCTGGAGCAGAGTGATGGCGTTGGCACTCTTCCATCATGGAGAGGGTAGAGATCCGTCCTCACGGGAACAGGCAGCGTATTCAGGATACAGCTATGCCTTACTGCGCTGCACTCTCTCTGACAGGGCTGCCCCCGTGGACTCTGGAAAGGCTCATTCACTGTCGTGGTATTCTGCACAGCATTGCTTCTGATCAAGGAAATCACTTCACAGCGAAGGAGATGCAGTAATGGTCTCCTGGCATGAAATTAACCATACACTCCATCACCTGGAAGCAGCTGGCTAGCCGAACTGGAAGGGCGAACGGCTTCATGAAGACTCAGTTGGAAAGCCAGTTGGGACACAACACACAAAAGAATGGGATCTGTCTTAAGGTGTGTCTCTCCTTTGCTAAGATCTAGGAATCAAGCAATGGAAGTAGAGGTGCTCTTCTCTCCATTGTCACTAGTAACCCAGTCACAGAAAGTTTGTTTCTTGTCTCAGCATCTCTGAGCTCTGCTAGTTTGGAGATTGCAGTCCAAGGGCTAATGCTCCCACCATCGGACACAACGATGGTTTCACTGAGTTGTACGATTGAGACTGCCACTGGGGTATTTTGGGCTTATTATGCCACTAACCACTGGGCAGAGGAAGAGGTCACTCTGCTGGCTGGAGTGATCAATCCCAATAACCGAGGGGAGATTGAGTTGCTGCTGCCCAGCAGGGCAGTGAGGATGACATCTGGAACCCAGGGGATTCCTTGAGTGACTTTAAATATTTCCATGCCTCGTAGTGGAGGTTTATAGGAAACTACAGACCTCTCCCTCATGTCCCCTACAAAAAAAGAAGAAAAGAACTTGTTAGGATTCAGACCACTTTGCCAATGAAGTTTCAGGTTGTCACGTAATTGGCCTGTGGTGGTTCTGGCTGAGGGCAAGGGAAATACGGAATGGGAGGTGGAAGAAGAAGGCCATAGGTACCACTTACAGCCTTGTAACCGGTGACATAAAGGAGGGCTGAAAGTAGCTCTGCCTCTTTTCTCTTTGCTTAGATGCATATATCTTTCTGTGTGTCTTCTTCTCTCTTCTCCTTTCATTATTACTTCATGTACAAATTCACTCTCATTTAGCCTTTAGGTGACACACTATTCAGTGACACGATGACTGAATCAGAGGAGAGTGATGAACACATCCAGGGATGGGTACCATGGCGACTCACCTCCTCATGCGGGGAAGGGGTGAGTACAAAAGTTCAAATATGTGTTAAAGAATGCATCTAGAAGCCACTTAGCTGGAGGGGTAGACTCTTATCAAGGATCAGTGTAGTACTTCGTATCAGCAAATCTTCCCTTCTTTGAGCCGCTTGGTGATTCTGGAGCCGGATCTGTGTCCAACAGTGCATGGCAGCCCATGGCACTTGCAGGTCAGCAAATCCCCTCTGGCACCCTGTTCACGAGGCTTTGCAGTGGAGGAAGTCCACCGAGACACTGCGCATGAACAGCTTTCTGGGGGTACTGTAGGGAACAGGTTTTCAGCAAGTTCTGCTGGCGAGACACCGCAGCGACCTGTATGCTATTGACCTAGCTAGCCATAGCCAAGACGTCCCTCGCGGGGTGCGGATCCCAGCCCGCGGTGAGGGCGTACTTGCTTTCTCAGGCGCGCTGGTTCAGCCCTAGAGCTATTGTTCCTTCTCCTATTTCTGTCTGTGCTTCCTGTACTTTTAAAGAGTTCTCTCTACATCTCACTAGCCACTCCCTCGTTAGTCTCATTCCCCTGTTATGGCTTAATAATTCTATTTTATGAAAGTTTGCCTGTTTCAAATAACTGTGTGGTTTCTCTCTCCTGATTGGACTCAGAGGGATAACACAGCAAGAGGAAGGGGATTCTCTCCCTGGATCCATGGTCTTTTCCTCCTGGACCTACACCCTGGTTGCCCTTGGGAAGCTTCCCCATCAGCGGCACATGGCAAAGCATGTTCCCTCCGGGGTGTTTCGTTGGTGGCCCAGGTGACTTCCCAGTTGGTCTTGCTGCCTGCGGGTGCTCGCCAGCAAGGCACATTCTAGCCATTTTTGCTGGGACCAGGGCAAGCTGTGTCCTGCTCCAGCCTGTGGCCCTTGGTGAGCTCTTAATCTTCCAGCAAGCCTCAGCTGATCCTTGCAGTGATGTCCGGATCTCAGCCATGGTGAGAGGAGGGCAAGCCTGTCTAACCGTGTTGCTTCCTTGGATGAACTCCCTCCGCCAAAGAAGCAGTGGCTGCCCCCCTACACTGGCTGCTTCTGTGTTCTTCAGCATTTTTTCTACCCTTCTTAGGAATGAGTCCCGTGTTACTTAATAATTCTACATATTAAACTTTCTCTGTTCCTGTAAATCCTGTGGCTTCTGTCTGAAGGATCCTGTGTGATACTTTTACTATGAAATATTGTATCAGGCAGGGTTGTGTTGCAGATAACCAAAAGTCTAAGAAGATTTAATCTGGAGAATCAGGTGTTTATGAAGAGCGGGAAGAATATAGCCTAGACTGGAACATGGCCAAGGCCCCCAGGACCACACTGCAGACGGAGCTTGACAGGGGAGCTGCTGCTACCTTTGCCACTCAGGGCATTGTGGGGTCAGGAAGCACAAGCACGGGATCATTGGCTCTGGCAGTAGAAAACCTGAGCAGCAAAGTTGCATTCTGAACTTGTAGCTTCAGAACCACATTGCTCCTGGGCTACCTGGCAAATCCACATCCCACCTACTCCCCAACTAACCTTTCAACTCCGGGTCTCCTGTGAGTGCAGCTGATTTGCAGATGTTTTGTAATACAGTGTATTAATAGAAAATTGGAGGTAGGGTGAGGCCAACAGATCAGGAAATGATTGCCAGTAAAAGGATAGCTTATTTCTCACAGATTCCAAGAGAAGTGCATACCAGGCAGGACCACATGGGAAACATCGGGGTCGCCCAGGAGGCAGAGGAAGAGAGGGGAAACGTGAATAACAGTCTTTCTTGTAATTTCTTCAGGAAAGAGTAGATGAGGTGGAGTAAGAAGGCTTAAGATTGGCTAGTTTGGAAATTTTCTGCAAGCTCTGGGTCATGGGAGCTGTCCCTGGTTGTCCATCTGGCTGGGGTGAATAGGGCAGGTGGACAGTGACTGAAGTGTGACAGCCCACAGAGGAGGTGGGTGGTTGCGGTGTGGGCTCCGAGTGGTTGGTTTATATCTGGAAAGTGCCCCCCACCAGGAAGACTCCTCCTGGTGTGTGTGAGGAAGGTGAGGGGGGCACTACAAGGGAAGCAGGAGGCTGAGACAAGTGGGCTCAAGCAGATCACTGGGTTGTCCAGGCTATGGTTCGATCAGTCTGTGCACGTAGGGCAGATGTGCAAGAGTCAAGTTTACCAAAGTGAGAAACATGGCCGATACAGGAAGCTCAGACACCTGAGGAGCCTTAGCCACGAGGGATCTGGGCAGTGTTTTGTAACTTTTCAGGCTTTGTGGTCAGGAAGACAAACCAGAAGAAGGTCGGAACTGATGCTGAGCAAGCGAGTCTCCCAGCAAACACAGGCACATCGCTCACTCCACAAATATTCACAGAAAGAGAAATGAAAAATTGAGAGTAAATTTTTAGACACTCTGATGATTTCTCCCTCCACCACGTGGTTCTCTTGCAGACCTCTCTAAGGAGACATTAAAACAATAATAAAAAAGCCACACAACAATGCACTGAGGCAGGACAACCTCACACGCTGCAAAGGGCCTCTGCAGACTTTAAATCATTTGATTCCAAACACAACTTTGTGAAGTAGCCCCATGTCAGGAAACTGAGGCCCAGAAAGGGTAAGTCACTCACCCACTGTTACATGGTAAGTAGTAGCAGACCTGAAGTTTGAGTTCTGGGTGTCTTGTTGGCCATGCACCATGGAGTTTCATGAATGTTGTAGAAGAAAACTGTGATCTTGTATCTGGGTTGTAATAATTATGTATATCTTTGGTTTTCTTTTAGCTTAAGGCCCAAAGCTAAGTAAATGTTTAGGAAGAAAACTTCTTTTGAACTTTAGATAACACATTATCTAATGCTGCAGTGCCATAAAGTTTAATAGACTTAAATCTCATAGCTAACATCATCCTTAATGGGGAAAACCTGAAAGCTTTTCCCCTAAGGTCAGAAACAAGGCAGGAATGTCCACTCTCACCACAATTATTCAACATAGTACTGCAACTCCTAGCCACAGCAATCAGAAAACAAAAAGAAATAAAATGCATCCAAATTAGTAAGGAAGAAGGAAAACTTTCTCTATTTGCAGATGACATGATACTCTATATAGAAAACCCTAAAGACTTCACCCCAAAACTCCCTGGACAGATAAACAAATTCAGTAAAGTCTCAGGATACAAAAATCAATCTACAGAAATCTGTTGCATTTTTATACACCAATAATGAAGCAGCAGAAAGAGAAATTAAGAAAACAATCCATCAGAAAGGATGAATACCCAACTTTTGTATCAACATGGACGGGACTGGAAGAGATTATGCTGAGTGAAATAAGTCAAGCAGAGAGAGTCAATTATCATATGGTTTCACTTATTTGTGGAGCATAACAAATAACATGGAGGACATGGGGAGATGGAGAGGAGAAGAGAGTTGGGGGAAATTGGAGGGGGAGATGAACCATGAGAGACTATGGACTCTGAAAAACAATCTGAGGGTTCTGAAGGGGTGGGGGTGGGAGGTCGGGTGAACCTGGTGGTGAGTATTATGGAGGGTACATATTGCATGAAGCGCTGGGTGTGGTACATAAACAATGAATTATGGTACACTGAAAAGAAATTTAAAAAATAAATAAAAAAGAGAACAGCCCATTTATAATTCTAGTCCAAATAATAAGATATCTATGATATCACCAAAGAGGTGAAGATCTGTACCCTGAAAATCATAAAACACTGGTGAAGGAAATTGAAGACAACACAAAGAAATGGAAATACATTCTGTGCTTATGGGTTGGAAAACAAATATTGTTAAAATATCTATACTATGCAAAGCCATCTACATATTTAATGCAACCTCTATTAAATACCAAAAGCATTTTTCACAGAACCAGCTAAAGACCTTAGATAGTCATCTGGAAAGAGAAAAGGAGAGCTGGAGGCATCACATTTCCAGACTTTAGGCTGTATTAAAAAACTATAGTAATTAAAACAGGCACAGACTGGCACACAAATGGGCACATACATCAATAGAATAGACAAAAAACCCAGATATAAACCCACAATTATATAGTCAATTAATCTTTGACAAAGAAGGCAAGACTATGCAGTGGGAAAAAGTCTCATCAACAAATGGTTTTGGGAAAACTGGACAGTTACATGCAAAAGAATGAAACTGGACCACTTTCTTATACCATACACAAAAATAAATTTAAAATGGGTTGAAGACTGAAATGTGAGACGTGAAACCATAAAAATTCTAGAAGAGAACAGAGGCAGTAACCTCTTTGATATTGGCCATACCAACTTCTTCCTAGATAATGTCTGCTGAGGCAAGGGAAACAAAAGCAAATATGAACTTTTTTGACTTCATCAAAATAAAAAGCTTTTGCACAGCAAAGGAAACAACCAACAAAACTAAAAGGCAGTCTACTGAATGGGAGAAAATATTTGCAAATGACATATCGGATAAAGAGTTAGTATCCAAAATACATAAAAAACCTATACAAATCAACACACAAAACCCAAATAATCCAACTAAAAATGGGCAGAAGACATGAGTAAGCATTTTTCCAAAGAAGACATACAGATGGCTAATCGACACATGAAAAGGTGCTCATCATCACTGATTATCAGGGAAATGCAAATCAAAACTATAATGAGATCTCACCTCACACCTGTCAGAATGGCTAAAATCACCAACGCAAGAAACAACAGGTGTTGGTTAGGATGTGGAGAAAAAGGAACCCTCTTTCACTGTTGCTGGAAATGCAAACTGGTATAGCCACTGTGAAAAACAGTATGGAGATTTCTCAAAAAGTCAAAAATAAAACTGTGTTATGATCCAGCAATTGAAATACCGGGTATTTCCCCCAAAGAATGCATAAACAAGAAGTCAAAGGGATACATGCACCCCTGTGTTTACTGCAGCATTATTTACAATAGCCAAGATCTGGAAGCAACCCACGTGTCCATCCACAGATGAATGGATAAAAAAGATGTGATACACACACACACACACACACACACACACAATGGAGTATTACTCAGCCATAAAAATAATGAAATCTTGCCATTTGCAAGGATGTGGATAGAGCTAGAGGGCATTATGCTAAGTGAAACATGTCAGACAGAGAAAGACAAATACCATATGACTTTGCTCGTATGTGGAATTTAAAAAGCAAAACAAAGAAGCAAAGGAGAAAAAGAGAGAGAGAGAGAGAGAGAGAGAGACAAAGCAAGAAAGAGACTCAATTATAGAGAACAATCTGATGGACTCCAGAGGGGAGGAGGAGGAAATGGTGAAAGAGAAGAGGTGATGGGGGTTAAAGAGAACACATGTTGTGATGAGTACTGGGTGAGGTATGGAAGTGTCGAATCACTGTATTGTACTCCTGAAACTAATATGGCACTGGATGTTAACTAGAAATAAAATAAAACATTGGAAAGATGTTTAATGGACTTGAAAGGGTGTGTGAAGATGATCACTCCTATATTCTCACTTTACCTTTCCAATATTGACAGGCACATCTAGAGAGGGCAGCCATTTCTGATTTCTGTGAGGAAGTGAGCACAGTTAACAATGTGCGCCACCGCTTACCAATTCAGAGCTGTAAAAGCCCAGAGTGCATAGTTCTGGCCTTTCTTAAGTCATATGAGCACATTCTGAAATAGAAAACGTGGAACACTTTGAATTTTTGCTGGGCAACCTTTTTCTAAATAAATCACATGTTTTGAAAAAAAAAATACTCCTTTGAGATTAAGAAAGAATCAGCAGAAAGATACCCCGAGGGAACTCTGTGACTCAAGACTGCAGACAAATAAATTACACCTCTGGTTCAGACTAATTCTGTGCGTGCGCTTCTAAAAAAATAGGCAAACAAATGTGAAGAGTGACTTAGACTTTAATTGGTTTAATGCATTAATCACTGCATTGCAAAACCAGCAGGCTAAGCTAGCAAATTTAATTGTGGAAAGTGAATCCAACTGAAGATTCCATTTATCAGGGAGCTATTTACCTCCATTTTCTCCAGATTTCCATCATGGCAATGAGTAGTCCTTCTTCATTTGACGCCTTTGTGTCATTAGAGAAACTAAGATGCTTAGTTGACTATTATAGCACCTAATTGGAAAAAAAATATGTAGATTAAGTGGGAATCAGCTAGAAGGATCACAGATCATCCGGTGGGGAAAAGCCACAGGGATCCATTTGGCTGTTGGTTTACCGTTTATGTTTACACGAGGGAGTGCCAGGTCAGTACCCCCAAGAGAAATGTTCTTTTAAAGGAAAGAGAGCCAACAGGGCACTCTTTTTCCACCTCTGTGGTTATTGGAGGAGTGGTTAGTGCCAATAAAATATCACCCTAGAGCCAAATGAGTGGGAGAATGCCATAACTTTTAGCCCATTAGAAAGGTATTCTATAGAATACTAATCTTTGCAGTATTCTATAGAGAAAACATGGAACCTTAAAATACTTTTCTTTAGCTTCAAGGAGCCTAGATTTTCATTTGAGTCTACCTGGGAGATTGAGAGTCACCATCTCCCTTCAAGTGCAAAAGGACAGAAAACGGGAAGCAAAATAATTTCAAGTGATACCAGCTGGTATCCTCTCCTTCCTTCCTTCCTCCCTGACAACTTCTATGCTTCTCCAGGGGAGCACTCCAGAATTTTTTTTTTTTTTAAGATTTTATTTATTTATTTGACAGACAGAGATCACAGAGAAGCAGGCAGAGAGAGAGGAGGAAGCAGGCTCCCTGCTGAGCAGAGAGCCTGATGCGGGGCTCGATCCCAGGACCCCGAGATCATGACCCGAGCCGAAGGCAGAGGCTTTAACCCACTGAGCCACCCAGACGCCCCAGCACTCCAGAATTGTAATTAAGAACATGAGCTTTTAATTAATCAATGGATGAATAGATAAAGAATATATATATATATATGTATATATATATATATATTCTCTTTTATGACTGAATATTATTCAGTCATAAAAGAGAAGGAGATCCTTCATTTGCAGCAACACAGAGAGACCTAGAGGGCACTGTGCTAAGTGAAATAAGCCAGACAGAAAAAGACAAATCTTGTATGATCTCACTTATATGTGGAATCCAAAAAAAGGAAAAGAAAAAATTAAGAAACTGAGCTCATAGCTACAGAGAATAGACTGGTGGTTGCGGGGGGTGAGGGGTAGGGAAAATGGGCAAAGGTGGTCAAAAGGTACACAGTTCTAGTTATAAAGTAAGTTAGTCCCGAGGATATAATGCCCAGCATTGTGACAGTACATATGCAGGTAATAATACAGTACTGTACATTTGAAAGTTTGTAAGAAAGTAGATCTTAAAAGATCTCAGCACAGGAGGAAAACTGTAACTGTATGGTGATGAACGTTAACTAGACCTCACTGTGGTGATCATTTTATAATATATACATGCACTGAGTCATGATGGCATCCACCTGAAACTAATATGTTATAGGTCAATTACACCTCAATTTAAAAAAAAGAAAAGAAAAGAATAGGAGTTTGGTTGTAGGTAAAGATGAAGAAAGGCGTGATTGTGTTACATCAGGCAAACAAAGGTTTTTGGTGTTTTTGCCATGTAAACTTTTCCACAACTTGAGGAAAATGTGCCGAATTCACAAATGTCTCCTGTCAGTTGGTCTCTGTAGAAATGCAGAAGAGAGGCTGAGTTCTGCATCCGTCCGACGTGGTACAGAAGAGGTTGGAGTACATGAGGACTGCAAGACAAATTGTCCATTGGTGGCTGTGGCATGGATCTGAAAGTGACCCATGAAAACTGATGTCAGGAGATTTCAAGATGTCCCAATGATGACACGGATATCTACAGGACATACAGAGGCTGTCAAAATAGTGTCTGTCTACCTCCAATTTTGTTTTAAACATTACAGATTAGACTAGGAATAAAAGCATCATCTACTCCCCAAGATTCATGGTCTTCCAAAATTGCGGTTTATTTATAATTTATTAATTATATTTAGAATGAAATTATAATTTATGTAATTATATGTCTTTGTAAAACCCATTTGTAAAAACACATAAACATACAAAAAGCATGATTATGTATGTTTCACGTAGATTCACTTGGCTTTCTTCAATGATTAGCGTTTTGTTATATATACCACAATGGCAGAAAAAAATACATCCAGTGAATGCCTTTGAGTTTCAGAAACACCTTAATTTACTATAATTTCTCCACAAAACCTTTCTTATTTATTTACATCAACAAATGTTATTTTCAGTATATTAAATATTTCCAAATGGATAGGAAATTAACACAGAAAGCAGAAGAATTATGAAATTTTGGCATTTTCTTAACAGTCTCAAATGGAGGCTTAATGTCCACCAATAAATAAATAAATAAAAACAAAGAACTTTCTCTTTGTGGTCAGGAAGATGCCAAGTCATGTTGAAATGTGAGTTAGCACTGGGATTTAGGGAATGTTACTTAAATGTTCTGAGTCTTGATTTTCTCATCAGTAAAATGGGGATAAGAACACCCACTTACCTGAGAGGGTAAGGATCCATAAGCCAGGTAAGGAAGGCAAGATAGAATTTGGTGATACTGAGTTTGGTAAACAGTTATTGCCTTTGCCCTCTCTTCTAGAAATGTGTACTGTCTCAAGAGAGGGAACACAACTATGAGGCATTTACATCTTATTTTTCTTTATTTGTTTCTTTATTCATTTAGAAATTTTATTTATATGAGAGAGAAAGAGAGGGAGAGTGGGGGGAGGAATGAGGGAGAGGGAGGAATGAGGGAGAGGGACAAGCAGACTCTGAGCTGAGTGTGGAGCTAGACTGGGGCTCGATCTCACAACACTGAGATCATGACCTGAGCTGAAATCAAGAGTCAGACACTCAACAGACTGAGCCATCCAGGCACCCCCAAAGTGTTCACATTTCAGCTTTTGAGATCCAAAATAGGCTCCTCCTTTCCTGTTTTTAAAATTCAATTAAGGTGGAGCAAATAACGTGTGCAAATCTTAAGCATACAGCTCAACTGCAAAATGCATAACTATCTAGGTAAAAATGTCCATGAAATGGCCAACACAATGAATGAAAAACCACCCTAACTAAGGCCCATTGCAGAGATACTAAGACACCAGTAGGAAGAGAAGATCCTAAAAACTTCCAAGGAAGAAAGAGAAGGTCCCATACAAAGGCAAGAGAATCCAAATTTTATGGGGGCTTCTCAAAACCATACTAGAATCCAGAGGACCAGGGAGAAATGATTCTTGACTTACTGATTCATCAATCCAGACGAAGGTAGATTAAAGACATTTGTCAGATATGCATGGTCTAAAAATACTGAACTCTCATGCACAATTTCATGGGAGTTGTTAGCGGAAGTGCTACCAAAACTGGGTGCACCAAGGGGGAAGTGGTGGACTGCAGACAAGAGAATCTGAAACCAGACTGGTGGTGCTTCTGGTCCAGCCTGAGGCTGGAAGATTGGGGGTTTAGGAGAGATGTAGCCTCGAAAAGAACTGGAATAGTTAAGTCAGATATCTGATATGTTTGGTCATGTAGGTAAGCAATAACATCCAGAAGGTTTCCATAATTTGTTGAGGATTTTAGGAAGAATGAAATAAAGCAAACAAAAAAAAAATGACTGGCTTTAAAAATGATAGCTATTATTAGATCCAGGGGAATAAATTTAAAAAGTTGTATACAGAATGAATTAAATCACAGTTCCCAGTCATAATTTTATAAACACAAACTATTGCTTTGGCCAATACAGAAAAGGTGGAGGAGATGGAACTGGAGTGGGAGCACCAAGGTGATCCAATACACAGTGTTCATGACAGAAAATCAGCAGATATTGTCTAAAATCAATAAACTGAAAAATAATCATCTAGTGATATTATTTAGAATCAGGGCTATGAATGCTAGAATAGCAAAGAGCTCAAGGCACCATTTTCATCACAAGACTTATTCTCTTTGATTTTAGTTATGTACATGTATCAGTTTGATAATTTTTTTAAAAAGTCATGGCCAGAGGGGAGACAAGATGGCGGGGAACTAGGAGGAGGCTCTGGTTCAACCTGTCCCCTAAAGTGAGCTGATTACCTACCAAGGAACTCCGATCACTCATGAAATCAGCCTGAGATCAGAATTCTACACGTCAGGATCTCTACGGGGGCAGAAGACGCCAGTGGGCAGGTAAAGCGAAGCGGGAACACCGGACTGGTATCGGAAGATAAACAAAAGGGGGAGGGAGCCACCAGAGGAGACGCATTGG